>JASAMX010018855.1:0-37330 GCA_030248175.1 Microlaimidae sp. YZB2_3 | reverse complement strand
AAAAAAATTAAAACGGATTCTTGGTTGCGAAACGTTGAAGTTAAAAGTATAACAATTACCATATGCAGAACAATATAACTTTAAAATCTATTAGGAATTAAAAACCAATAAATAATCAAAGAAAATATCTTTAAAAAACACAGAAGAGCAAAATATTTTTATGCTTTGGCAGTGAATATTTTTGTACTTCTAATGCATAAAAATTTGTCTATTTCCCCTATTATTTAGAAAAAAACTTTTTAAACCTAAATAAAAAACAATTTATGGTTTTGATAAATTAGTTTTACTTTGAATTACTTAAAAAATTTTATTGTAGATGGATTTAGGTTATCTGACTTAATTTCAGCCAGGCCTAATTTCGCCGCCGATTTGAGAATATTTGATTTGAAACACAAAAAAACTATCGCCGGAAAGTAACTGGATGTTGAATAAAGTGTTTTCGCAAAAGTTTATTTTTGTTATTCTGCATTATTAACTTTTAATTAAAAAGTGAATTTTTGTGATTTTCTTAATTTTTTGTTTTGTGTGTAAGAAGTGCATAGAGAAGAACAAACATATATAGTTTTAAAATATTTTTCTTAAGGCTTAGAAACTGTTATTTTTTATGTTTTGAATTGTTTGCTCAAAATCACTTTTTTTTTGTTGTTAACTAACTGCGCATTTTTAATATGAAATAAGCCTCGTTTTTTTGCTGTTTTCAAAGATGTGTTACCGTATTTATAAAAAATTTTTTTGCTCGTTTTTTTTAGCGTTTTTTAGCCAAACTACAATTACAAATTAAGAAAATTGTGTAAGAGGTTCTGACGTAGATTAATTATATAAAATTATTTCGAATTGCTGAGAAGTTATTAAAGTTTTACTATTAAAGTTTGCAAAAACAGAAAAAATTATGTTATAAATTGTATGTACAACAATACCTAAGTATAAATTCCGAGTTTCTTTGAGAAAGTACTTACTGTTTTTTGCTTGAGAAAAGCCGGTTTTTTGGCCGAAGTTAATGGCTCGCGCTAAAAAGTAGGCCACTAAAAAATTAAACATTTCGTGTAATTTAAATTTTTAAAAAATTTTGTACTAGAATAACAAAAAATAGCTATCGTTTGATTTTTCAACCAAAATTTTGGGTCGATTGGAAAAACCAAAAAAACCTATCCAAAAAAATAAAAAAGGTGGCGAAAATTAAGTCAGCTATACTCCTGTACCGCTTTTTGAACGTTACGAAATTCACCTTCAGTTTTGTCCAAAAAATCAACAATAATGACTAACTTTAGGAATCGTTTTGAGCATTTTTAAAGCTTTATCTTGGGCTAAACAAAAATAAAATAACTCAAGCTTTTATGGGTCTAAAAATTGTTTAAATTCTGAAACTCGGCGGGGTGGAATTCTGAAAGCTCGATCGGAAACTTGGATAACCTTACAAATTTTCATGCTTAAATCGATCGAAATTTGGATTCACGATTTTTTTTTTACAAATTTTTTTTGAATTTTTTTTATAGTTATCTCCTGGGGCCTAGTTACTTGTCATATTGATTTACAGCTGTAAATTAATAAACATTTCTTTTGTTTTAATTCAAAAAAGTGTGTAATAAAATTGCATTCAGAATTTAAAAAAAAATACAAATTTATAGATTCAGTAAGTCCACAGTACGTATTTTTTATTTAATAAAAATAAAGAAATTAAATGCGTCTCATTTACAATTACAAATATCTTATGAAAATCAACCCCAGCCATTCTAATTTAGAATACAGTGAAATTTTTTTCGTTTTTTTCGTTTTTTTAAAAAAAAAATATGGAACTTCATATATTTATACAGTGTCAATGGATTGGGGGTTTTTGTTATGCAATTAGGTTTAGCTATTTTGTTACTTTTCCATGTCACAGTTAGTACGAGATACAAAACTGCATGTCCGAACAAGTTCAATTCTAAAAAAATAGGACAGGTATCCGTTCCCACCGTCGTCCGCCGCAACAGAAAATCATTTTTCCCTCCCCCTTCTGGTTTTTATTGCTAATACGTCCGTAACATCCTAAATAATATGTCTTACGTAATGTAATTAGGAAACAATCGAAATTCCAAATGAAGATCAAAAAAAATTTCTCCCATGATATAAGTTAATGAAAAAAACTAGAAGGCTTTTATTTATTGTTTTACACGGTACGCAATAAATTTTTACCAAAAAGAGTGTATAATAAAGGAAAAAATAAACACTTTCTAAGCACAAAAATTTGTTTTCCCATTTTCAAAACTTCGACTTTTGGTCCCGTTTAAATGGCACCTATTTTAATTGGGATTCCATTTAACTAATTCCCATTTTGAGATGAGAAAAAACGTCATAATCGAAGCCCTTTTTTTCAAGCAGTTTGTTCTAAGTGTCTTATTTTTTTCCTTATTATATTTTAGATTTTACTAACTAACTAGTAATTTATGCATAAATACAGTTTTATGTATTTTATATATACCTAAAATATATATGTATTTACATAAAAGATTTTCATTTAATTTTATTTGATGACACATATTTTAAATAATTTTCATAGTCTTTTATATTTGAAATAGTATATGTTTTTATTCAATATCTTGTAAAAATTATTGCTAAACATAGCCATTCTCAATAGTGCCAAAAGGCAAAAGTGTTTTACTAGGACAAAAAAATGCTCTCTTTGATGTAATGGCTTTTCGATTTTTATTAATAAAAATCGTGTTTCTAATTAAGAGATTACACGTTTTATTAATTAATTAGTAAACATTATTCAGTTTTGTCACTAAATTTTGTATTTAAACCGAAATGCAACAAGATTAGCGACAAATCAAAAATCAAAGTGTTTTAGCAAAAGTACTTTGAAAACTTTATTTTAAAATAATATAGCATGTTCCCAAAACGGCCTAATTTTTATTGGTAATACTTTGAAACTCAAATTTACCTTAATTTCGGTCAGCAAGCGATTTTGCAGAACACTTGACCGAGTTCATATAATTATTTGAAATGGCTTAAACATTACTGAAATTTATAAAATATTTTCTTGATGTATTTTAACATTGTTTTGTTATTTTTATTTAAAATTATATTATTTATTTTTAATCTTATTTATTTTTTCAGAAATACTCGCAATTTATTACTTGTTCTTGAATTATTGTTATAATTGTTGAACAGGAGATAAAGTGCGTTATATGTAACCTGTACTTCGTTCAGTTACGTATTGCTATATTAAATCAGAGGTTTTAAATAAAAATTTCAAAAAAATATTGCTGTTATTAAAACATTAGTTGTTAGCCGAATGAAAACCTTTTTTATATTAATTTAATGTTATAATTTAGTTTAGTTTAGTTTAGTTTAATTTAGTGTTATATTAATTTTGGCGGAAGCCATCTTAACCCTTTCGGGTTATTCCAATATAAAATTGCTTTTAAACGCAAAAAATCTACCGATCTTGGAAACTACGTTCGCAACTGTGGAATTAGCTTAATTTTTCAATTAGAAAACCGCGCAAATACTACTGAACCTAGTATTACTAACCTAAGCATCATACGAAACGACAAATAGGAAAAAAGCTCGAAAAAAGAGTTATGCAAATTATACGACACCGTATGCGAATTATATAAGACTAACGTAACACGTGGAAATTCATCAATACGCACCACCGCTGCTCATTAATAAACTTTGGCGCGTTGACTGCAGGCGTTGCGGTCTAATCTTCTCACAAGACTCATACGCGAGACGCTCTGTACATTCCGCGTCTGAGAAGGCATATTAATCAGTAAGGGTTAAGCTGGGCAATAAAAAGAACCAAATAGAAAAAAAAGTTTCTAAAAATATTATTTACGGCTCAGTTATTCTTTGGTTCCGATTACGTAAGTCTGTTTTAAAACAAAATAAAACTAAGCTTAGAGGTCTTGGGATATTAACAACTGTCGAATTGCCAACTTTTATAACAAAGCCTGGCTATGCTTAAAATATAGAAAGCAACTGCTTTTAAAACCTGACAGATATATGAATGTTTCATAAATCTCAAGGGAACACATACTATGTCATTGATTGAAACATCTATAACATCAATCTGTAAAAAAACAAATCTGGATGTCAATTTAGTTGAAATTATGATATTTTATGAGATGCAGATCGCATGAAATCCATACAAGTGAAATACTTTTTTTTCATAATGCAATTGAATTGCAACTGAATTTTTTTACAGCCGGTAATTAATCGTGCGTTTTTCAATTTCACGTTTAAACTTTCAGGACCTCCAAATGTCGGGCGGATACTTGAGTGATTTTCGGTTATATGTTTTGCTGCGTGATAATTAAAATGGGAGGAGCTAGAAAGGGGTCGCTGGCTAATAATCAATGGTGTTTTTTTCCTTCTTATTGGCTAAAAATAATTCTGTGAATATCTTTAACATTGAACAATTTCCGTTGAAATCGAAGGGTTTTGACCGTCGTGTTCCGTCTAATTATTTAGTTTCAAATTTACCCTTTTCTCATTCGTATACATCAATTAAAAAATCTAAGTGGTGCCCGATATTACACTTGTTTAAGCAATTCAGGATTCATGGAGCCGAGATTTAAAAAAATTTTTTTCGGGCATTATCCTTAAGTTGATAAAACTTTATTACTTTCTACGTTTCGAAACAAGCAACGGGTTTCTTCGTCAGGAAAAAGGTTTAACGTCAGTGGGTAAAAACCCGCTGATTTTTACCCACTGACGTTAAACCTTTTTCCTGACGAAAAACACGTTGCTTGTTTCGAAACGTAGAAAGTAATAAAGTTTTATCAACTTGAGGATAACGCCCGAAAACAATCATATTTCATCAATGAATCCTCAGAAATCAATTAAATTACAAATTAAAAAAAAAAACTTAACCTTGAAATTAAGGAGCTTAAAATCCAAAAGTGGAGAACTTAAAATTTTTGAAATCTAACCTAAAAACTAACCTAATGTCAAAACAAAGGTTTTATTTAGGCCTCCAAGCTCAAATTTTCGAGATTACATATTTCCCACTTACAGGTCGAAAAATATTGTATCATATTTAGTGCAATATTGCAAAATTACTGGCTTCTCCACCCGCCTCTTTACAAATTTTACTGACTCTATGTATGTTTATAAGAATTTTTTCTGCCTACTTACTATCTGCATTCGTCGCAAACTTCATCGCTTTTCGCCTGTTTTAAAGTATATCTTTTTTGTTGTTCTTGTTGATGATTTAAAGCTGGTTCATACTTATGTAAAAATATCCTTTGGACAAAGTCCAGAGGACAAATACAGCGTATAAACGTATGTAAAGACGTCCTTTGCACTTTGTCCAAACGACGTTTTTACATAAGTATGAACCAACCTTTATATGTTGTTATATTTAATTACACTGTTTTTGTGTCAAATGTGGACGCATTTTCATGCCTTTTTGGCGCCTAATTCTTTGTCAAAAATTAGAATAAATAAACAAGAATATACACAAAACAGTTTTTTCATATTTTTCAAGTTTATAAAAGAACTTTATTCAGCAAAATGAATTTATTCTGGTTTTGTTCATTTAGAAAAAAATCGTTTTATCTGTGATTAGTTTACCTGATTTGTTTATAGATTTGTTGATTAATAACAGCATAACTGTTTTTTGCATTGTTTGTTTACCATTTTTACTAAAAACTCTAAATTGATTTTGCACCCCGAAACTCGTTAAAATTTGAATTTCCTGACAATCAAATTAGTTTCTTCGCTCAAATTTAATAGTCTTTTATTTTAACGCTGGTAAAAATCATCCGTAAATAATTCAATAATAAAATTTTTGCCGCGGGCTGGAAAGAAAGTTTTCAAAATTTCAAAACCGATTTTAAAAACAAATTTGGCCGACACTTTATTTAGTTCTTAATTTTTACTTATCGAATTAGAAGTCTTTATCTTTAAAAAACAATTATTACAATCAGACATTTTCTCTTGTAATCGATTATTTATTCGAATCATCCACATAAAGAAAACAATCGTTTTACAGTGGGTATTTCCTGACATATAATGACAATCAAAATTTTTTGAACAAATTTTTTTCAAGTTTGTATAAAAATAGTTTAACATTTAAAGCTTGAACTATTTTAAAATTAGTTGTTATAACTTTTTTTTTCAAATAAACTAGGCAATTTATGTTTTACAACAATAACTATATGTAAAAATATTTGGAGCACCTAACTTTGAAAATATCAATAAATGCAATAAAAATTACCATTTTCAAACAAAAACTGTGGAAATAAACACAAAATTAAAACATAAAAATTTATTAGAAATAAAGCTAAATTATGCTAAGTACAGTATTTAGAAAAATTTTTTAGAAAAATTGCTAATCATAGCCAGCTTTTTAACGTTAACGCCCATATTTTTAGAACACTTCGGTACTTTCAAATAACTGCTTTTAGGTCTTTAAAATATAACCAGCAATAAAAACAAGCATTATGACGCTTTGCGATCCTATGGGAAATAAAAAAAACGCTTTGAAATTATAGTTCTTTGATTTTGATTTATTTTTTAGCCAGAATAAGTTTCGCATTTAAAAAGATTTTACTGTTTATTTTAATCGACCCAATTTATAAAAAATAGACTGTTATTAAAATCTTTTTAATTGAAAAATCTATTTGTTTACATATCAAACGAAATCGAGAAATCTTCGATAAAATTTTTCCCCTATTTTCAAAATGTTGCTTTAAATTAGTTTATAGGAAATGACTGATTGATTGATTAATAACAACTATTAGTGTTGACAGTAAAATATACAAAATTAATTTCTTCACCATATATACATAAATGTACGTTTTATTCCGCGACATTCGGTTGAATGCGTTTAAAACAATTAAAAAAGACGATACTTTGGCAATTTAAAAAAATTGTGTTAGCAAAAGCGGTGGTAATTGCAAATGACAAAGGATTAAGTTTAAAATGTAGTAGAAAATATAGTTTTACACTTAGATCGCATGCTAAAACCGTAAAAATTCAAAATTTATAGTGGATACACTATTTAAAAAATAAAGTATAAATCACAGGACATGGCACAGAAAAATCTAAAAAATATGTAATTTTTGTATTTTATAATTTTTGCTCGAAAAATAGCTATTGTTTGTAAGTGCGCTTTGCACATCGGAAAGTGTATGCACAAAACCATGTCACACAAAAGCATCAATGAAAAAGTTACTTAGAAGAAATTCACACTGATGAATACTTAAAGCGCTAAAACTTATCGGCAAAAATATATACTGTACGAATTGTATATAATTCTACCAAAAATATATGATTATATTTTATAAATTGATACTGTACCAAATTTATCTCTGCGGTTATAATTTTTTTTACACCCTAAACCACAGCTACATACTCCGTAAATGTACGCATTTTTACGAGATAGTTTTGTATAAATTTTTATTTTGCTCAAAAAGAACGCTTTCCTATAAAATTACTTTAGAGTTTGAATTTTTTGCCAACGGAATAGTTAATATTTAGGTTTGTTATATTATAATGCTATGCTTAGTATAATATTAATTCTGTTATCTGATCATTAAAAAGAAAATAAGAAAAATTGTGATTGCAGTTATTATTTTATTGTTTTATCAGTGTATAAACTTGGATCATGGCTTGCAACTTTCACAATTACCATTTCAATGGACCATTTCGTTGGCAAAATATCTTACTCAAAATTTTTTTTAGTAAATATTATTTTTGTACACAATATCCCGTTAAGAACGGCTCTTGAACCTGCCTCCGGAAGACTGGAGGCAGGTAGGAGGCAGGTAAAACTGCCTCGGAGGCAGCTAGGAAGCAGGGTGGAGGCAGGTAGGAGGCAGGTAGCCCTGCCTCCTATGTTAAAGCATATACAAATTAGAAGGCACGTAGGAGGCAGCTAAAACTGCCTTGGAGGCAGGTAGGAGGCAGGGTGGAGGCAGGTAGGAGGCAGCAAAATTTCTGATGAAAACATGTAGGAGGCAGGTAAAAACGGTTTTTCCCAAATGAGGCTCCCTGTCCTTACCTGGATATAGTTCTCATTTAATTTGCCAAATTTTGTTAGCAATATAGCGGTTATTACTTCACCTATGGGTCAAGACAACTGCAAAATGCATTGTCTTGCATTGACCAAACTGTAAACTGTATTGTGTTGACTAAACTCTATTGTGTTGACTAAACTGTATTGTGTCGTTTGCTACAAAAGTTTTTTGCTTATCTCTTTACTTTTGTTTTCCTTATAGTCTTGCAAAAAACCCTGAAAAATCTCGGAGTATACTACGGGCGTAATTTCCGGGCGCAGATAAAAACGGCGTAGATTTCAAGGACTCCTGTATAGCAGGAACGACTTACTAGAGCAAAAAGTCGTTTAAAAACTGTCGTTTAAGACGTCACCGCACAGCTGGTGCGGCGGTTTGGATTTACCTGGAGGGAAACCTGCGCACTTTTTTAAACTTTTTCCAATCTAACTACCAGATGCTTTTATTTGGAAATAAAAACCATTTTAATTTTATCTTCATATCCGTTAATGAACATTTAAATCTCAGTTTATAGCTTAAACGCAATAAAAAAAATGGCACTATTCGTTTAGGTGCGTCAAAAATTTTCGAGGCAAACCGGCTGGTGTAGCGGCCGACGGTTGAGAGGTGTGTTTTACGTCTTTAAAAGGTTAAATAATTTCGCTCATTTGTCAAAAATGACGGCGCCGATTGTAACATGGCGGTCGGAGAAATCGTCCAGCAGAATGAGTCGGAATCAATTGAAAATTAACGAGAATACGACTATTTATTTCTTATTTATGCGGGGAAGGATGTGTGTTTACAAGGAGTCCCAGTGGTTACGGAACCACTGGGAAAAGGACCGATTTTGCAAACTCAAAACTTGAACTTAAAATATGTTTAAGAATGAGTCACGCCTACGTTAATCTATACAGACTTTGATTAATTCTGTCGTATCGGAGGTCTCGAACGTCGCGGAGTCGAGATTTATGATCGGCACCTTAGCTCACCGCAAACTAACGCGACGACTGTCGCGCGCGTTTTTCTCAGAAAAAATAACCTAGAGAATTTTTTCACCTGAGCGAAAAATTCGGAAAAAAAGTGTAACGGCAAAAAAAAAAACTGTTTTAAGACAAGCAAAAAATTATGCAGGCTGCGTTTTGAGTCAAATTATTGATTAACTTTTAAAAATTTTACAAATCTTACTAGCTAACCTACTAATGAAATTAAAACATTAGAAATACGTGTAAAAGGACCATAAATTTTTTATATAAAGTTTACCTTACCAAATAACTGAAAATTACTAAAATCAATTACAATGAATTATGAAATTAAAAATTAACCGATCCCAATTTTTCTTCTATTTTTATACATCGTTTTATGCAAAAGATCCAAAGTGAAATTACATTGGCAATTGTTTATTTTTAGCAGTTTTGAAAAAAATTGGTTTGCCACTTGTGGACAAAATAACTTCTTCAGGAAATCCAATCATGAAAAAAAATCTAATAGTATAAATATTTGTTTTGTTATAATGATTATGTATTATACATAGCAATATAAATTTCGGTTTATTGATGCAGTAAAATAGTGGAAATTTTATACAGTAAAATATTATATGTACATACATCATTGTATTTTTAAAGGATTGTGATGGTATACATCGCAATTTATTTATTAAAAATATTAATAAATTTATTTATTTATTTATTAAAAATATTAATAAATTTATTTATTTATTTATTAAAAATATTAATAAATTTATTTATTTATTTATTAAAAATATTAATAAATTTATTTATTTATTACCTATTTATTAAAAAATTGGCTCCATCATAAAAAACCAGATCCATCACTAAACACAAATCGCTATTTGAAAAATTTTCAAACAGTAAAATAAGAAAAACGGCTAATGGGTATAAAACTTTAAATTTGGCAAAAAATATAATAGTTTAATACGGAATATTTTTAAAAGACTATTAAACTTGTAAAGCTTTACATATAAGCGTTTTGGAAATCTTATTTTAAATAAAACTTTTAAAAAGTATGGTTTTTAATCGATGAAAAGCATGGCGATCAACTAACACAAATCGCGGTTTATATAAACCAGAAAAAAAACATTCTAAAAGCGCTGAAAAAACGCTCTGAATAGACGAATGGAAGCATCAACCATTAATCAGTGTTCGTTCAAAGCTTTTCTGTTGATAAAAACAGCAACTTAAACCGAACAAAACTTATAACATTGAAAATTTGGTAATTTTTTTCGCAAAATTTAAACAACAACTTCGCAGTTTAAGATAAGAAAAGCCGTTCACAATAGAAATCAAAAAAAGCTCAAATTCTAGCAATTTCGCGCCGCGTTTAATGTAATAAAATACGTGACTACACAAGCGGCGTTCGCACAAACAAAAGAAAACAAAGCCAAACGAAGTAGAGACATAGCCCGAAATTGCGGTAAATCAATCAGAATGAAACCTTAATAAACGGTGGATCGGTGGTAACAGAAGGGATTAGCTGAGATAGAAGAAGCGGGTAGCTATTCACTTTTAGCTTTTCCTGCAGACAAAACCTTTGATAAACTTGCTCCTTCTGGTTGCCCCGATTAACGCAGCGAGCTTTAAAACTGCTCCGATAAAATCGTTAATCTTTAAATTTACCTATGTTTTACCTTTTACAGGCATACCCACGCTGTTAATTTTATTACTTTTTTTAATTAGCACCCTGGGCTTCATGCTGTTATGTTTATGAGTGGTTAGTTTCATATGTTGTCCGATTTCACCCGATATGTGATCGGTGAAAAAGTAATGCAGCGGTTTTATTGTTTAAATCGGAAGGAGCTGAGCCCGGGGTGAAAATGCCCGCGGGCGGTTTTAATTTTAAGCCCTCGACTAGAACGGCGGGGGCTTTTGGCCGTTGCAAAAAAGTGAAAACGTGCAAATAAAGGGTGATTAAGAGAAAAACTCGATAACAGTAATAATAACTTTATTCTAAAATCTTTTTGCTTGCAGCAACAAAGATATTTGTTAAGAACAATAAGATAAAGACAATAGTGAATATAAGGATAAATTTTTTTTAAAATCGTTCGGATTGTATAAAACTGCACGGTTTTTTTTTGTTGTTTCGGTTCGTTTTAGAACGTTAAAAAAATTAACGGAGGATATGAAACATCGAAGAAAGGCAAAAGGTGGTGTGTAATTATACCACTCCTTAACTTTTTTTAACGTCTTGTTTACCCTTAAAGTTGATAATTTTGGGTTATGTAATCGTTTTTTTGTGTTTTGGGCTTTTGTTTTTGTTCTTTTAAACCTTGAAAGGTGGCCAAAATTAAGGCAGATTTTGTTTTTTTATTATTTTTAGGTTAAAAATATCAAAAAACTCAATAGAGTGGAACAAAATTTTTACCAGGCTTTCTTTAAAGTTGGCTGGCTGTAACAAAAGCCATTTTATGTTGAAATATTCTTTCATATAAAAAAAATTCAACAAAAACACTTCTTATTAAAAGTTGTGTTTTTTAAGGTTTTGAGATAATTATTTAAAGTCTTGCTAATAACTACAAAAGTTTGCAAACGGGAAAAATCTAGTTATATGTACCAAGAACAATATCTAAGGATAAATTTGCAACTTTAAAAACATTTATCGTTAGTTTTAGCAATAGTTATTGCCAGTTTTTTCTAGATGGCCAAAATTAATGGCACGCGCCTTAACTTCGGCCACTATTAAAAAAAGTTTAAACTTCCACTAACAGAAACAGAACAGAAATTAAATTGTAACAAAAATTTTTAAGTTTTGCACTGGAATAAAAAAATAAGTGTCGTTTAATTTTTAGACCAAATCCTGTAGAAAAGCCAGCAAAAATTATCGAAAAAAAGAAAAAAAGGTGGCCAAAATTAAGTCAGCTACCCTATAAAAAATCACAATAAAATATAAAAAATTAGCATTTTTGATTGATAAAGGGATGATTGATTTTTGAGGGATAATTTTTGAATTAACATTTTTGAGGGATGATTGATAAACTATTGATTTTTTTCTTTCTAAAACATAAAATTAAATAATTAGTACAAAGCTGACGGCAAACTTTTTAAAATTTTATATCTGCTTTTTTTAAATTTTTTTATTTTATAATTTTTAGACATAATATATATAAAAATTTAAATCAAGTTATTTTTTAAATTTAAATAGTTATGCATAAAAATTTTGCTTTAAAACGTATTCAAAAGATAAAAAACTTAAGAATGACTATTATGTATGTACTTGGCTTATTTTTGTCCACATTTAATCACCCCGCATCTTGAAAAAACTAAACATTAACTCGGTATTCAAAGTTTTAAAAAAAAACTAAAAAAACAACAGAAGCTCACAAAAAAATAAATGAAAAAATTCCACCCGTTTTAACTTAAACAGATTATATAAAGCGATATGCAAATCCTCGGAGAAAAATATAATTATTAGTTCCGAATCTTCGCAACAAAAAAATCCATATTATATTTATTTAAAAAAATTATTGCCCGAAATTTAAATTTTTATTTTTGACTAAAATCTGTAAAAAAAACTTACCAAAAAACTTTTGTGCAAAAAACAAAACATAATTAATATAAGGCATTATTCGGTTAAAGTATCTAACAACAAAACTGAAGATTTCGAGTTTAATTAAAAATGTTGTTTTGATTCCAAATGGCAAAAATTTTCCAAAAAAACAAGAAATTTCGCATTCTAATAAAATTATTTTATGATAGTATACGCAAATTTTTCATGTAAGTTAATCAGAAAAAATAAATAATGTGGTGAAAAGGTTTCAAATAATAAAGAGTGGATAATATTTTTATATTATTTTTTTACTAAAAAACTTAGCCAATAAACGTTCATTTAAATTAGATATAAAACAAATATTTTGGACATATTAGTAAAAAAAACACGTGAGACCCGCAAAAGACATCGAGGAAACGAATGAACTAAATGGAATCATGGCTAATGGTTCCCATTCTGAAAAATGGCTCCCGAGTCAGAAAGTGCCCACTAGAGATCCGAGGTCTTATAAATCAGCTTTTCCTCATACAGAACACCGTAGCCGTATGAGCGTAGGGATTTTAAAACTGCTACATGTTGGTAATTTAAGTTCGGGTTACGTTTTGGAATTGAAACTTATTTTATATTAGGGTTTTACCGCGATTAAGCGGATTGCGTTTCTCGGTGTTGTTTTAAGAGTTTGATACGGGAAAAACACAAGGCGATGATAAATGTTGTTGGGGAATTAGAACAACTATAACAGACTTAACCAACTCACTTTAAATGTGTAACGAATTTGTAATTTTTGAAAATTGAAATTGGTTTTTCTAAAAGTCATTCTTCTTTCACGAATGTGAAATTTGAAAAATAGATTTGAAATGATATAAGTCAGTTGGTTGAACAGTGTTGAAAATGCCACTTTATTTATAGCAATATTTTAAAATTAACTTAAAAGTATTTATAAAATTTGTAACTAAAGCTGAAGTCTTCCAGGCTGAAATCAAGGACGTAACCGCTCTCCGCCAGGAAGAAATAAACAATAAACGCGTGAGCGATAAATATTAAAAAAAAAGTTTTCAGCGGTTATGTAACCAATCATTATTTAGTTGCGTCATGTATTTCCCTAGACATGATATTTTCTCAAAACACGAGTGGTTACTTTACCACTCCTCTATTTTCACTCTGATAGAATTTATCTTTTAAAATACTAAACAAATAATAAACTAATCGGTTATGAATGTATAAAACCTTTTTTTGCTTTTTGCTTTTAGGTTTTTACTAAGACACAAAAAATCACAATCAGTATAAATTAACGTCACTCTGACTCATACTAACGTTCATACGATTTGTGTGTTAAGAAATAAAAATAAATCAGTTATCAGCATTTTAGTACAATTTGACTCATTTTGACAAGGTAAGGACGATTTATTCCCAGCAAATTAACACATTTTTACCCACCGAAAAGGCTGCGTTCAAGTAAATTTCTCAAATTTGTTCGAGCTTTTTTGAAATAATTTTTGTTCGCGATGACAATTTGAATTTTTTAAAAAAACTTAAAAATTTTTTGGACGTTTTTGTATTACTTCTCGACTTCGTTTTCTATTACCTTACCCTAATTAAAGGTTAAAAAGACGTTTCGAGCTTATACATAAAAAATCAAAATCCCCAAAAGCGTTTTTAATTGAACCTGTTTGTGGTAGCCGTTGGAAGCGGAGGCTATTCCCAGATCGTGATTCCGGACCCAGGTTTCGTTGTCGTTCTCGTCGAACGGGTGGAAACCGTTGAGATTGTCTTTGTAGTCGAATCCGTTCGTTCCGTGGAAATAGTTGCGGGAACGGTCCCCCAGGGCGGCGGTCCCATTATTATGATCTCCGATACCGTTCCGGGACGCTGCAAAATCGTACCGGGACCCGAAATCGTGGCGGGACGCGAAATCGTGCCGGGACGCGAAATCCCGTCGGGACCCCCAACCGCCGTAGTCCCCGGATTTCAGATGGCCGCCGTAGCCGTTTTCGTCGGAGGTTATTTCCTGGATAATTGGGCCGGAATAGTCGGCCAAACGTCTGTGCCCGTACATTTCCGAATACTTGTTTTAGAATTCGAAAAGTCTTAAATCACCGGAAAGGTGCAATTCCACCGGGCGCGGTGTAACTCACCGGAAAAGCTTTTCAGTACCGGTCAGTGGGGATCTCGAAATTTTTCGTCCGTGTTTTCGTTAGCTTTCGATAGTTGTTTTTTTTAAATCAGCAAGGGCGCGGAATAATAGAAAGACAACGAGACAACCCCATACGGTTGAGAGAGGGTGAGATTACCTAGACTACTTAGGCGAAGCAGCCGTGAGCAAAATTGGCAGGTTCGGATCAACGAAAAAATCCCAGATTGGCAATAATGAGTATGTATTCGGCAGTTTTCTTCAATTGAAGCGATTCATGACTGGAACGTATATTTCACAACATATTCGAGTATAACAATTGAGAAATTTATTTGGGAAGCCCAGCCAGTGTGCGGCCTTGCTTTGTTTGGCAGTTTTGCTTTGTTCCTTCAACCTTATAAGTGAGTTAAGATCGCTGTACATCCGCGGCGGCGGCCACGACGATAGCAGCGTGGTAAGTTGGCAAGCGTGTTTTTGCAGTATTTTTTTTCCACACCGACGGCTAATGTTTGCGACCCGGATCGGACAGGCGCGTGAACCTGGCACCGGTAATGTTTCAACACGGCACCACCCGGCTTCTGAATACAATGGGGCGGAGTATCGCCTTAACTCAGACCACCGGAGGGAATGGCGCAGTTTTAAGTTTACACGACCGGGAAATTTTCAAATTGACCGCCAAAAGTTTTTTTAAGGCCTAAAAAAATGCGATTAAACCAGATTAGAAAGTGTACCAACGCGTCCGTAGAATATATGTCAATTTATATATACAGAATATTTTATACACACAACAACGTATAAAATGACGGAGATATAGAGACTTACATTTTTAATAAACACCGCGGAATATAGAGAAATTCAACGCTATGAGATTAAACAAAAAATAAATAAATTTTGAAAAAAATGTTGGTTTAAGTTCTTTGCGACTATACTATTGTTTGCGAAATAATGACACGATCAGAGTTCGCTGAAAAAACTTGCACCATTATTGTATTAGAAGCGAAGCTTTAAATGAAGTAATAGACAGAACACATATCAAATTTTAATAATGAGAAATTGGATTAGAGCTTCAATATTCATGTTGCTGTCACAGCATAGTCAAACTGTAGTATTTAAGGGCACAGTTTAGTTTTTATAAAAATAACTTTAAAAGAAACAAAACTTCTGTGTTTCAAAAACTTATTTTAAATCAAAGACAGGATTCCTATTGATTTTAGATCTAGTATAGTCTACAAATTTACGGTTACTGGGTGCATATCCAGTTATTGCGGCCAAAAGGTTTGCCGAATCGGTACTGAAAGCTCAGAACACATTGGAATCTCATCTAAGACTAGAAAGAATTTCGTCCTTAGAGATTCAGCTGCGTTTGACCACATTTTAAGACTTTTTAACTTATTAAACGAATAATTGCTACTTTTAAGTTAAACCTTTGGGATTTTTACATCCAAAAAGCGCTGCATATCCGCAAAAGGTATTCCACCTCAGGGCTGCAGTATGTTGAACTCCGCGCCCCGCCTCTGACGGCCTCCGACAATTTAACACACTGCAGCACACACTGCAGCACTGCAGTGTGTGCTGCAGTGCTGCACACTGCAACACTGCAGTGTGCAGCACTGCAGTGCTGCACGCTTTACACACTGCAGCAATTTACACTACAGTGCACAATTTAACACACTGCAGCACTCACGTGGAATACCTTCTGCTTATTTTAAGCGAAATGAATCGCAAAGGGTTAAAATCTCTATTTTTTGGCTTCAAGTTCTTCAAATTCAATTTTTGGAGCTTTTGATTGTTTATGCTGCCTTATTTATTTCGCCAAAAAGCTTTGATTTTTGGTAAGGTTGATCAGGATTAAATAAAACTACTAGAATAAAAAATAGAACCCACACCTTCAACAAACAAAACAATATATTTACTCGATCGAACCATATTCGGCGCATCGAATTCGACATTATTATGTCGCGTTTTTAACCATATAGATCTACTTTTTGCAAGTCTACAGATTACCTTAACTTTATTCCACTTATGTATCTGATCGAGGCAAATATAAAATCATTCTATATTATAACTAACACGAACTTCGACGAATTTAAATATACACTATTTTTGTATAATTTATTATTTTAAGTTACAAAGACGTGAAAAATGACAGTAAATTAAAGTAAATAAGGTAGTGGAAAGAAAACATAAATGATTAAATCCCGCAAAATAGAACGATCAATTTACACGATTGTTTTCTTACATAGTATAAGGACCTTAATATAAGATGTATACAAAAGGGGCATCTTTCTTCAGTAATATAAACATCGAACTTTTTTACCAGTGTTGATGTTTTGTACGATACACAACAAATCAGTCGTGTATATAGCAAAATAATTGTTAGCATACTACAACAATTAAAGAACAACAAAAAAGAGCCGTTAAAAACGCAAAAGTAAAGACTTGGACTAATATTGAGATTTTTTAACTCCACTTCGTGCCATTTAGAACTTAGAAAAGCTATCGAACGGATGTTACAAATTTGTACTACGAAAAAACACAATTGAATCCGCTGATAAGAAGGCGGAAGCGCGGCGAAAAAAATTCCCGCAATTCCCGCATTTGGGACGATAACTGTATGAGGAAAAAGTTAAATTTTCATCGGGAATCGCGGGGAGGATCGTTTCGGTTTCGTCCGTTCTCCGCCGATTTCCGCGGCGAAAACTGCGGGGAGGAAAAACCGACGAACGGGCGAATCGTTCCCGATCGCAGAACGAGTCAAAATAGGGCGATAATTTCCGCAATTCCCGATCTTTTTCTCAGTATTATTCGGAACGGTCTGGAAACCGTAAAAAATCAAAGTGGATACGTAGCGCCTAGTTTCGACTCGTTTTGCCAAAGCGGTCGGAAATGTAAACTGAGTCGCGGCGCCGTGAAAATCGGCGCCGGCTGTGACGTTTTTCGCCGCCGCCAGGTGGCGCTCGGGCGTTCGGCGGGGGTTTACGACCCGTAATTTACAAAAAAAAATACAACAGTTCCGTAATTTTGCGATTGTTCGCTTGCGATAAAAACTTTTTTTTTCACTCGAACTGCCGATTATGCAAGCCAGAGCTTTTCGTCTATCGAATTAAAACCCCCGTTTCGCCGTTCGATTTATAAACGCCGGCGATTCCAGATACGCTGCCGAAGTGGAAATTTGGGGGTGCCAATTATTTACGGAGCGTTTACGGGATATTTTACAGCTTATTAACGGGAAAAAACAACGCCGAATTCCCAGTTTGGACGTGGGAAATACGGTTGAACAAGAGCATATCGTCGTTACTACGGCGAAATGAGCCACAGTCTTTAAAAAATACACGTGACTATGACCCACTATGTAGTTATTAGTGTCTTGTTTAAAATGTAAAATGAGTCACAGACACATGTATTTTATACATTTTGTGGCTCATTTTGCCGCAGTAACGACGATATTCGCTCGAATGAGCAAGGTAAAAAAGGTAAATGCTTGTTTAAAACCCGCTAAGCTCTATTTGTTCAAATAGTTTTTTCCCACAAAATTTGGTTACTTAGTTTCATTTGCGGTTTTCTTTTGTTTCTAAGTTAAGAATCAAAGCTCATGAATTTTGTAACGCTCAGTTTTATTAGAGACTCCTATAGACTAGTTTTGAATAAGCGTCTTTTACTGTACGAGAGAGGGTACAAAAAGAAAAAAATAAAATTTGAAAAAATCTTAGTTTCTTAGTTCATAAAAATTGTTACATGATGATATGTTTCACTACGTTGAAGTGTTTTAATATATAAGTTTGTGCTAAATAAATTTTGGTTTTTTTAATTAAACGTCACAATAGTTAGAAATCATCACTAAATTATGTATTATTTTCGCGAACAATAATTTTGAAAATAAAGTTGAAATTTGTGTTTTAAAACTAATTTTAAACCATAGATTTTTTTAATGTTTTGGTTGTAAAACTATTCAAAATTTCAAAATTAATTTTAAAAAGTCCATTCCAAACTTTTAAATTAAGCATTTTCTGTAATTAAAACATTAAAAAACTGGGAAAAAGAGCGTCAGCAGCGCCGTACCTACGAAGCAGCAAAAAACTAAAAATCTCCAAAACGGCTTTTTCTTTGGTAATATTAAAAAGTATTTAGGAAGTTTTGAAGAGAAGGTGTCGAGATTTTGAACCAATAAATATTTGAAATATTTTAAACCGTAAAATGTACTAGCGGCTCGCTGTTTCTCAATTTTTCTTTCCCCTACATATGATTGGCCCTAGTAGTTATTGTACCCTCTTGCTACACTAAAAAACCCTTATTCAGAACTAGTCTATTATAGTTGCTAATTTAGAAGATAAAATTTGTCATAATAAAAGGTTTGGCTTGCTGTCATTCCGATGAAGCTATTCAAAAAAACTGACGAAATTTTATTGAGTTTTTAACCAAACTTAGACGAATTTTGAGCAGCTACTTTTGCTCATTACTTAAAAAACTAGTAAAACTAAAATATTTTTACTAGCACATTAATTCGGAACATTTTTTGAAGTTTTTTTTTCACTTTTCGGGAACTAAAGTACCAAACAATACGCTCACTTGAGTAATAGATGAAATGTTCATTTTTTCCATTTCAAAAATAACAAACAATTTATTCAATATTTTCGCACAATAAAGTGATGTTTTTACTCTATTATATCATGCTATTGAAGCTCCAACCTTTATATGAGAGATTTAACATTCATTTAAGCTTGAAATATGTTCCAAAGTATTAGGGCTAATTAAAAACAAATAAAAAAGCTGGAAAACAGCTGAAGTGTGAACATTGTATGTCAGCTATGAAAAATTGATTTTATGCCAGGACTCTTTCGTGCCGACCTCAGCGCTTGCAGCGCTTGGGCGCATGAATCCATTTTCTCCAGGACTTTTTTGTGTACTCTTTTGTGCCAGCTGCGATTTTTTTCAGGACTCTTTTGTGCCGGACCTGTTTAAGCAGATCCATACAGATAACTTTTTTAAACTGCAAATTGTTTTGAATATTTTGGTCTGTTTTTAAGAAGAACTAAAAGACATTCCACTAAATTTTCCGGCTCTCTACATCCCATCTGGCTGTTACCAAGATTTCGCGAGGCCTTATCACAATTGGCACAAGTCCATCTCCGATATCAACAGTCATATCAATTGTATACGCGAGTGCGCCAAACATCACTTTCATGTGGCAGGTTAGTATTTTTAAAATTAAAAAAAAAATATTAAATATTAATTAATTATTTAAATTTGATTATTTAATAATTATGTAAAAAAAGACCCTGGCTGCGGCCTGTTTCATAAAAACGTTTTTATATTCTCATTTTACAAATATCCACCTAGTTTTTGTAAAATACATCATAAAGGTTTTTTTAAGTTGTAATCCAGGGGCAGTATCTCCACTTAGTGCTTTGATATCCTTAAATATGTATAATGTGCAAAAAGCAGGTGGATATTTGTAAAATAAAAGTTTACAAACGTTTTTATTAAATAGGTCTCTGAAGTAATTTTTTTACTGCGGCTAATTAGTAAATTAAAATTTAGCTAGAATAAATTTAGAAGAAGATTCACTTTAATTTATGATATTCCACAATTGTGTTAAAGCTGGATGTGCACGGGTTGTGTCACGTGGCTGCGTTTTGGAAAATTTGTCGTAAAGAATATTAATTTTTCTAACACAGTGTGGAATATGTATACTGTGTTATTAAATATCATGTATTAACAAGGAAATTGAGGTTTATGGACATAACTTGGTTAAAAACTACCATTGGTAGTTTGAAGGCAAGTAAAAGGCAAAAACTGCTTCTGGAGGCAAGTAAAAATCAGAGTAGAGACAGAAAAGAGGCAGCAAATAATTTTTGGAGGCAGTCAAGAGGCAGGTCGGGGATGCCGAAATCACCTCGGAGGTATATAGGAGGCAGGTGGCACTATTTCCTGTCAAATCAAAACAATAAATAGTGAATTTTAGGAGGCAAAAAAAGACAGCTAAATTTTCCTCAAAGACAGGTACTAGGCAGGTTAAAAACAGGTTAAACTTAGAATAGAGGAAAATTTAGGCAAAAATCTATTCGTAAAGAAGGCCGAAAACACTTTTTCACGATAGTCAAAATTCTCCCATGGCAAAAAATGAAAATTTTTAATTCATTGGAAATCCAATTTTTTCCCAAGCGCTAATTGGCTAAAAGTGATTCTAACAGCTCCTCCCACAACCATTCCCACAGAGCAAAACATATATGACGTGATCGCGAATACTATATGGCATTTTGAGTGTCCTTAAAATCCCGACGTGTTTTTAGAAAATATACGATAAACAATTTTTGCGAACAACTGCGGATAAAATTTACTGGGTTTTGATAGATAACCTAAATGGCAAGAGATTCCCGTAACGTAGCCAAAATGGAAAAAAAATTGGCCGGAGCCGATGAATATCACGTATTACGGTAGTCTCGCATAATTTGCATATGGTGTTGCTTAATTTTTATAAACATTTTGCGCAAACAATTGATATGTACATAGTATGTCAGTAGTTGTTACAGGGCTTTCCAACCAACCATAATTAAGCTGATTTAACAGTTGCGAACGCAATTTCCCGATCTCAATATCACTTACGTAAAATTTATCCATATACCGATTTTAATTTTAGCCGTCCAGGGTTCTCTCTGCTTGTGCGGTTCCAGGGCCCGAATGGTTCGCGACGGATTCGTACCCATCTTGTTCAGCGAATGCGATCTCTTCTGTCCGAGCAAACTCAAACCCGTGGAATACTGCGGTGGCAGGGGAACGTTTAACATTTTTATTAAAAGTAAGCGCTAGGTAAAAGCTCGTTTTTGAAGAGTGACCTATTTGTAAGGATCAAAAATTTTAAAATTTGAAAATATAATTTTGGTTAAATTTTTTTGCAATTTTAGAAAAAAACCTAAGAAATTTTTTTAATTTTTTTAGCTCAGTGTTAGTCAAGAGTTCAGTCGGTTCTCGGAATTTTCGTCTTTTAACATCCCGTCTTCAACATCTCACCTTCAAAAAACTCGTCATTTAAATATCTCGTTTTCGGAAAACTACTTTTTTAGTGTAATTTTGTAAACGTGCTTTTTAGAAGACAAAATTTTTATATTTTGCGACTTAAACCATCGAATTTAAAAGTTTTTTATAAGCCTAAGCAAAACCTAAGAATTAAGCAAAATTTTACTATGATAAGCTTTACTATGATAAATTTTAAATAATTTTTTTCTTGAGGACAGAAAACCTACGCCTAAGCCAGAGGCAAAAATCAAGCAAAACTTTATCGTGGTAAATTTATATTTATTGGTGAGTTTTTTTACTTAAAGGTGCGCTGCGGAGTCAAACTGTTTGTCTTCGATTTTGTTAATTTTTTGTGAAAATCTTACTCATGCCCCCAATAGCCCACAAAATTTTTTTCAACAAAATATCTCCAGTGGTTCAGGAGTTATGACCCCCAAAAAATGGCGTTTTTTTCGACAATTCCGTACGTAACAAATTGCTCAATGGGTTTAACGATTTACGTTACAAATTAAGCACTAAAAGAAAGCGGCTACTTTCCTTTTTTTGATATCTTCACTGTTAAGATTGTTGCAGTATTTGTTGAGATATTGCGTTTCCTGTAGAAAAAAAAACCACTATTTTTTCGCTAAAAACACTAAACTAAAGCAGTGATTTTGTGAAGTTTGCTCAACCTATCTTTCTTTCACTTTGTGTTTTAAGCGAAAAAATCGAGGGTTTTTTGTACGAGAAACGCAATATTTTGACAAATACTGTACCAATTTTAATAATCAAGATATCAAAATAAAGTAGAAATTAGCCGCATAATCTTTAGTGCATAATTTGTAACGTAAATCATTATACTACTCATTGAGCAATTTTTCACGTACAGAATTGTCTAAAAACGTCATTTTTGGTGGTAATAACTCCTGAACCACTGGAGATATTTTGTTGAAAAAATTTTTGTGGGCTATTGGGGGCAGAGGTAAGGTTTTCACAAAAAATTGAAGTCAAAAAGTTTGACTCCGCACCGCAAGCGTCAAAAATCAAAATCGAAGACGAAAAGTTTGACTCCGCAACGCACATTTAAATACTAAAAACATTACTTTAGCCTAAGCGAAGAATAAAAATCAAGCAAAATTTTATTGTTTGCGCAAAAAAATCGTTTTTAAAAAGTATACGTATAAAATCGCACCCAAAAGACGAATTTTCCGAAGATAAGATGTTTAAAAGGTGATTTTACTGAAGACGAGATGTAAAAGACGAGTTGTTGAAAGACGCAATGTAAAACACAAAACTTGCGGACACCGCTCGGTAATACCAGACATTTGAATATAAGGACCCCTGGATTTAAAAATTTTAAAATTATAAAGTTAACAAATCGAGGTAACCTTGGACCTGTCTCTATCATTTTAAAATGGTGTTTAATTAAATTATTAATAGTCTAAAGGTGAACCCAACGTGGCTTAAACAGTTGTTCCTTGGATTAGAAAATGCCTCCCATTAAGTAACCACTGAAATCACGAGAATCTGACGTCACTTTATCAAACAAATACTCTGTATTAAATCCAA
This sequence comes from Microlaimidae sp. YZB2_3, assembly GCA_030248175.1. Taxonomy (NCBI): domain Eukaryota; kingdom Metazoa; phylum Nematoda; class Chromadorea; order Desmodorida; family Microlaimidae; species Microlaimidae sp. YZB2_3. The sequence continues at coordinate 14,152 of JASAMX010018855.1, read as the reverse complement.
TCTAATTGGCTGATAAAGTGACGTCAGATTCTTGTGATTTGAATGGTTACTTAATGGGGGCCTTTTTAATCCAACGAACAACTGTTGCAGCTACGTTTAGTATAGTTTTGGTGCAAAACAATTTCAGTGCAAAATAAAAATACAAAACAATAAGATATCAGGTAGATTTTTAAAAGCCCCAGGAATTGTCTTAGTTCTGAAAATAAAAAAGTGATCAAAAGCTTCAAAAGACATGACTTACATTAATAAAAAAATTGTTTTTAGCTAAAGCCTTTGATGACTGAAATCTTCGAAAGCCACGTTTTACAAGAAAAAAAATGTAAATTCAAATTACAGAAAGTAAAATCTGTGTACGAAAATCGTGTTTATTGCTATAAAAATTTAAATATTTATTTTGTCAGCCTGGTTATATTTATACTATTAATGTTCCTTTGAAAATTTGAACCCCGCTTGGGAGCAAAGCTGCGCTTTTTGGAGCTCCGAAGCAACACCGGAGCTCCGCCCTATTTTTTTCTATTTTCAGAAATAATTAAAAACTCATGCCATAAATTATTTTGTCAGAAAATTTTTGAAACTAAATTTTTTTAAAACTTACTGAAAACAATCAAAATATTCCTAAAAATGCAAATAGAATAATTTAGAATAAAAATTTAAATATGCTTTAACTCGCTCAATTAAAGGGTGGAGCTCTGGGAGTCCAGAGGCCTATTTCATAAAAATTGCTTGTAATTAATTTACAGCTGTAAAAACGCATATTTTTCTTTTGTATTCTTAATCAAAAGTATATTAATAAAATTCCGTTCAAAATTTAAAAAATTACAAATTAATAACTTCCGTAAATTCCAGTTATGTACGTATTTTTTAATTAATAGAATAAAAAGAAATTAAGTGCGTTTATTATTTACAATTACAAATATCTTTATGAAATAGGCCCCAAGGGCCTGTTTCATCAAAACCTTTGTAAATTTTTATTTTACAAAACTCCGCCTATTTTTGGTAAAATACACGATAAAGGTTTTTTGATTTCTAATCTGGGTTGATTTTTTGTATTCTAGGGGGAGCATCTGCGCGCACTGCTCTGCGCTGATTGGTCGTAGTCACGTTTATTCATCTCCGCTGACCGATCAATATTCGCCGTGTCCTATATCCTCTATCATGTAATTTACAAAAAAATAGGCGGAGAATTGTAAAATGAAATTTACAAATGTCTTAATGAAATAGGCCCCAGGGAGCTCTAATTTAAATAGCCGGTACTCCAGATCATGATATTGATTGGTAGGAACATTACCAAATTATACGATATTTTATCAGTTTGTAAAAGCATGCAACCGTACACATAAAATTTATTATAAAATACTTTTTTTAGTTTACGTGCTTGTTTCGCAAACTATCATAATGATTAATGAAACAATCCAACAATTTTAATTATGTATAATCATCAACAAGACAGCCCTAAAGGATTCCGTACTTTTATCAAAAATATAAATATACCGAAATATGTGCAACTTCAAAAAAAAGTAAGTCAAAGTATGCCATTATAATGAGCCTCTCCATTTAAATGGCACCCTCCATTATAATGGCATAGTAGTCATTTTAATTCAGGCGAGTTAAAATGGAGAGGAAGCCATTATAATAGCCATTTATTGATTTAATTTCATTTTATATACTCACAAGTGTAATACTGTCTGGGCCGCACGAGTTTTCTCCTTTTTGTTTACTACTGTTCAACACAGTAAAACTCATGTGGCCCGTACTCACAGTATTACACTTGTGAGTATATATGAAGTGAAATTAAATCAATAAATGGCTATTATAATGGCTTCCTCTCCATTTTAATTCGCCGAATTAAAATGACTACTATGCCATTATAATGGAGGGTGCCATTTAAATGGAGAGGCTCATTATAATGGCCTACTTTTCGGTACTTTTTTATATAGGAGTTGCCCTTTTTTCGGTATAGGCCTATTATATATTTTTCCTTTTATTATACAAAACCATAAGGTAATGATTATTTAAAAAAATGTTCTATGCCGAATTCATGTCCCCCGGAGCTCCGGAGCGGAGCTTCGTTTTTAGGAGCTCCGGAATTCCGCCCTATTTTTATACTAATTTTATGAGTAATTAAGAAGTGATGGCATATTTTTTTTGTAATTTAAATTTTTTGCAAAACTTATTTAAATAAATACAAATACCTTTAAAAATACAAATGAAGTAGTTTAAAATGTATTTCAAGCTTAAATAATCGTCAAATAGGTCATTTAAGGGGCGAAGCTACCTCCGCTTTAAATGACCGGAGCTCCGAGCATGATATTAAAGGGCAGGAACATCATTAATGCCGACTTTGTTGCAAAGTAGATGTACATTATTATTAAATCGGTAGTTCCGCTTTTTTTATTTTAACAAGTATTAGCCGGAATATATAACACAGGAAAATGTCCCGACTGTACACTAAATTTTTGACCCAAATTTTGCTAGAAAAGTCGTTGTGCAAAAATTTGTGCGACTTTTCCAGAAAAATAATTGTTTTTTTCCTGCTAGTTTTTCCGCGCAGCGTTTTTTAATGCAGTGTTTGTTTTCTTCCAATAAAAATTGCGCTATTTTTTGTACTCATAATGCTGCTTTTTCGCGGTTTTTTATGCAAAACAAAAGACACAAGTTGTGCATGGGCTTCTTTTTAACAAAAATTTAAAGATGAATTCTATCAGGGTGAAAATGACTAGGTCGTAAAGTAACCACTCATTCTTGGAGAAAATATCACGTGGACAGAAACACCTGACTCAACTTAATAATAATTGGTTACATCATCTCTGAAAACTTTTTTTATTATTTTTATTCTCAAGCGTTCATAGTTTATTTCTTCTTGACGGCGAGCGGTTACGCACTGAATTCCAGCCTGAAGGATTTTAACTTTAGTTCAAAATTTAGTGTACAGTCGGACACTTATTGGTCCTAAATATCACACTGAAGCTTCATCTTTGGAGGCCACTCCTAAAACCCAAGACCTAAGTGGGTCACTTACGTTCAAATTTCCTGACGAAGAAACACGCTGTTGTTTCGAAACGTAGATAAATAAAAATATTTCCACTATACTGAGGAAAAAGCCTCAAAAAAAAACTTTTTAATAAATTATGTTTTTCATTAATTTTTATTTCATGCAATTACGAAATAAAAAAGCACGAAAAAGCTAGTAGAATAATTCAGAACATACTTCAAGGTTAAATTAACTTTAAATATCTAATTTAAAAGGCGAAGCTACGAAGCTCCAGACGGAGATTTGTTTAAAATAGTGGGAAAAAAGGTTTTTACCTGCCTCCTACCTGCCTCGATCGGAAATTTTGCTGCCTCCTACCTGCCTCCGAGGCAGTTTTAGCTGCCCCCTACTGCCTCCTAACCTGTATATTGAAATGCTCACATGAGCTGATTATTTATAGAACAAACTTAATTTACTGGATAAAAATAAAATATAAAATTATATAACAAACAAGGCATAGAAGATAAATGTAGTGCAAAACTTATTTCTAATAATGATAAGACCTCTGTTTTAATGCAAACACAATTACAATTTTTAACAAAACACTACTATAAAACTAACATAAAATAAAACTATTACATAATATATCTACAAACTATGGCGTTTCGGGCATAAGTTTAAGACGCCTCCGTGCTGCCCTCTTTTCATATGCTTTTACCATAAAGGTAGGGTCACCTGCCACCTGCCTTCGAGGCAGTTTTACCTGCCTTTATGCTGCCTCCGAGGCAGTTCTATCTGCCTTCCTGGCAACTTGCCTCCAGTTTTCCGGAAGAGGTTCAAGAGCCGTCCTTACCGGGTTATTGAAGAATGGAAACATCATTATACTTACATGTTATTAATTACAAAAACTGAACGGTTAAACTGCCACGTCGGGATTTTAAGGACCCTCAAAATGTCATATAGTATTTGTGATTACGTCATATATGTTTCGCTCCGTAGGAACGGTTGTAAGAGAAGCTAATAAAATCACTTTTATAGTCAATTAGTGCTAAAAAAATTAATCTCCAATGGAGGAAAGATTTCGGTTTTTTTCATAAGCATTAATTCGCTAAAAGTGATTTTATAAACACATCGTAGTTAAACCGCTAATCTTTTCATATAACATGTGAGTATAGCCGGTATCCAGCGCGGTAATTACTACAAAACCGCACAACGCGGTTTAATAATTACAGTAAATATCGTGCTGGGTGCCGGTTATACTTACCTGATGAACGGTTTAACTACGATTCGTCAATAACATTATAACTTTGTAATGAATATTAACACTGAAGAATTTACCTTTAAATGAGTGTTTTAAGTATCGTGGCCATGCGTCACCGTCAATAGAGGGAATTTGAAACTTATTTTAAAATGCACCTGTGAGCACTTCTTTTTGTATAAGTCCACAGAAACCGGCGAAGATCCGGCCCTTTTTTCCACAAAGTATTATGAATCAAACAGTAATATCAAAGATTTTTTTGTAAATGCAGGTTTTTTTAAAATTCCTTTTTTTTAATCGTATTAAAAACAATTAAAATAATCCTAAAATTAGGATAGAATAACCGAACCCGTTCTATAGTCCCCGGTTACCACGGTAAAACCTTTGTACCACCATGACCACAGTAACTCTTCATCCCGTGGTGGTGGTATGTTTGTTTGACAATTGCGGTGTATATTTCACCACAATTAACACTACGTATCACCTTGGTTATATCTAAATAGACGATAAGTGCGTGAATAATATTCTGTGCGTGAACAAAACTTGCTTAAAGCAAAAATATATAACATACCGAAAAATGTGTAACTTCTATTATGGAGAATCACGACGGTTAATTCAATGTACACAAAGGTCTTGAAAAGAATTGAAAATAATTTGTATAAGACTGGAAAAAATAAGAAAGCAAAAAGTATTTACAACCAGGTGTTCATTTAAGAAAAATTGTTTCAAGTTTAATTGTTATTTTCGTGTATTATAATCTTGTTTTTTTTCGTTAACCAAAGTCATATACAAATTATTTTTCAATCTTCTCAAAACCTTTGTGTACATTGCATTAACTGTCGTGATTCTTCATAAAAAGTAAGTAAAAGTAGGCTGTTATAATGAGCTTCTCCATTTAAATGGCATTTCGATTATAATGACGTAGTAGCCGTTTTTATTCGGCGAATTAAAATAAAGAGGAAACCATTATAATAGCCATTTATTGATTTAATTTTGCTCCATATATGCTTACAAGTGTAATACTCTCCGGGCCGCATGAGTTTTCAGGTGTCGGTGTAATAGGCACCTTGCACTGGAACTCAGTTTATACATAAAGTATGCAATACACATAGCGAGTCACCATAATGGATAATTACCGTATCTCTTACTTATCTTTCGTAGTATGCAGATCAACCGATCGAAATTTCTCGCGCTTTCGAGGGTTGATTTGCATACTACAAAAGATAAGTAGGAGATACGGTAATTATCCATTATGGTGACACTTATGTATATTGCATACTTTATGTATAAACTGCGTTTCAGTGCAATGTGCCTATACTGTCCGACAAAGACGAAAAATTTGACACCGCACCAATTTGTTAACGGGTTAATTTCGCGATTTTGTATATTCTATGAAAAGGCGATATTTAAAAAAATACCAATTCGTTTAAAAACATCATAACCGCACAATTTTATTTGGTTCTTTCAGTTTTAAGTAATGTGTGCTGAATGCACGGCAGATAAATTCAAATTATAATTAACTTTTATTCCAACGTTTCGAAATGATAAAACAAATCTTCGTCAGGGACTATAGGCAAATAAAATCTAGCTGACCGCGATATTTGCAGTATTGAATCGACTTTTTAACAACAAAAACATTCAAATTTTTCACTAAAGCGGATTAATAACAAAGATTAAAAACAGTATTTTAATAATTATTTATCAAATTACTTAATTTTTAACCTAAATGCAAATTTTTTAAGGGCTAAAGTTAGTTATTTTTTGTATATTTTGTGAAAAGGTGGAATTAAAAAAAATTCTGCGTTCTTATTTCTTTTTTTTTAAAAAGCGTCATTACCGCTCAATTTTAATTGGTCCCCTCATGTCTGCATTTTTATTTTCAGCGTCAGCCAGATATAATTCAACCATAAATAAAATTAACAATGTAATTTAGATTACTTCAAATTATGACTTTCAAGGCAGCCCAAAAGGTTTTCAAGAATCTTTCAATTTTATCATATAAGGTCAGCCATTTAAAATTCAGCTATAAGTTTAAATAATTAAATATGAGGTAATATAATTAAATATAAGTTTAAATATTTAATTATAGCTATAAGCATCCACCGATTAAATTGATTGGAGCTCTGAAGCATGATATTGGAAGGGTGGAACATTACTAGTTCGTACAACATTCTCGTTTTTTGACTGCCATATTGGATATTTACTGACAGCAAGACTATATAACATAAGAGAATGTCCGACTGTACACTAAATTTTTGACCAAAATTTTGCGAAAAAAGTCGCACTTTTGAATTCATGTCCGACTTTTCTCGCAAAAATCCGCCATTTTCTGCTAGTTTTTTCGCGATTGCGAAAAATGCGATTTTTAACACAGTGTTAGTTTTCTTGCAGTAGAGACTGCGTCTTTTTTCGCAATCTATACTGCTTAATTTGCACTGCGATTATTTTCGCACTGCGAGTCTGGCTGCACAACAAAAAAAATAAAAATAAAGCGGAGCGAAAATTTTGTGTTTAAATGAGTATAAGTCGTTTTTTTTAATATTAATATATTAAAACTTTTTAGTTTTAATGAAATAAAATAACTCTCCAACATTTTAAAATTAAATAAAACAAGTTTCGAAGTGTTTTGTTTTATTGAAAATGATTAGCAGCTTCTGTATTTTTTTGTTGTACAGTTAGACTCGCAGTGCTAAAATAATCGCAGTGCGAATAAAGCAGTATTGAGTGCGAAAGAAGTCGCAGTCCCCACTGCCAGAAAACTAACACTGTGTTAAAACTCGCAGCGCGGAAAAACTGGCAGAAAATAGCTGCGATTTTTGCGAGAAAAATCGCACATGAATTTAAAAGTGAGACTTTTTCCGCAAAATTTTGGTCAAAAGTTTATAGGCAAATAAAATCTAGCTGACCGCGAAAATTGCAGTATTGAATCGACTATTTAACAACAAAACCATTTAAAATTTTTAAAGAAATCGGTTTAATAATAAAGACCGAAACCCATATTTTAATAATTATTTATCGATTTACTTAATTTAAAACCCATATGCAAATTCTTAAAGGGCTAAAGATGTTTAATTCTAGTATATTTTGTAAAAAGGTGGAATTTAAAAAAAATTCTGCGTTCTTGTTTTTTAAAAAAAAACGTAGTTACCGCACAATTTTAATTGGTCCCCTGTCTGCATTCTAATTTTCAGCGTCAGCCAGAAATAATTCAACCATAGTGTAGTCGGACATTCTCTTGTATTATATATTCTTGCTTACAGTGATGTTTTCCGGAGCTCTTGACTTTTTTAGGTCTGGAGCGAGGATTTGAAGCATTTCCCGGAGCTCCAAAATAATTTAATCGGTGGATGCTTATAGCTATAATTAAATATTTAAACTTATATTTAATTATATTACCTCATATTTAATTATTTAAACTTATAGTTAAATTTTAAATAGCTGACCTTATATGATAAAATTGAAAGATTCTTGAAAACCTTTTGGGCTGCCTTGAAAGTCATAATTTGAAACAAGTATAAATTACATTGTTAATTTTATTTATGGTTGAATTATATCTGGCTGACGCTGAAAATAAAAATGCAGACATGAGAGGACCAATTAAAATTGAGCGGTAATGACGCTTTTTAAAAAAAAACAAATAAGAACGCAGAATTTTTTTTTTAATTCCACCTTTTCAGAAAATATACAAAAATCAACGAACTTTAGCTCCAAAAAAATTTGCATTTAGATTTTAAATTAAGTAATTTGATAAATAATTATTAAAATACAGTTTTTAATCTTTGTTTTTAATCCGCATTAGTGAAAAATTTTTGAATGTTTTTGTTGTTAAAAAGTCGATTCAATACTGCAAATATCGCGGTCAGCTAGATTTTATTTGCCTATAGTCCCTGACGAAGATTTGTTTTATCATTTCGAAACGTTGGAATAAAAGTTAATTATAATTTGAATTATCTGCCGTGCATCAGCACACATTACTTAAAACTGAAAGAACCAAATAAAATTGTGCGGTTATGATGTTTTTAAACGAATTGGTATTTTTTTAAATATCGCCTTTTCATAGAATATACAAAATCGCGAAATTAACCCGTTAACAAATTGGTGCGGTGTCAAATTTTTCGTCTTTGTCGGACAGTATAGGCACATTGCACTGAAAAGCAGTTTATACCATAAAGTATGCAATATACATAAGTGTCACCATAATGGATAATTACCGTATCTCCTACTTATCTTTTATTGTAAGTATGCAAATCAACCCCTCGAAAGCGCGAGAAATTTCGATAGGATTGATCTGCATACTACGAAAGATAAGTAAGGAGATACGGTAATATCCCATTATGGTGACTCGCTACTGTGTATTGCATCTTTATGTATTAAACTGAGTTCCAGTGCAAGGTGCCTATTAGACCGACACCTGAAAACTCATGCGGCCCGGAGAGTACTTACACTTGTAAGCATATATGGAGCAAAATTAAGAAAATGAATAAATGGCTATTATAATGGTTTCCTCTTTATTTTAATTCGCCGAATAAAAACGGCTACTACGTCATTATAATCGAAATGCCATTTAAATGGAGAAACTCATTATAACAGCCTACTTTTACTTACTTTTATAAAGAATCACAACAGTTAATGCAATGTACACAAAGCTTTTGAGAAGATTGAAAAATAATGTGTATATGACTTTGGTTAACGAAAAAAAACAAGATTATAATACACGAAAATAACAATTAAACTTGAAACAATTTTTCTTAAATGAACACCTGGTTGTAAATACTTTTTGCTTTCTTATTTTTTCCAGTCTTATACAAATTATTTTCAATTCTTTTCAAGACCTTTTGTGTGAATTGAATTAACCGTCGTGATACTCCATAATAGAAGTTACACATTTTTCGGTATGTTATATATTTTTGCTTTAAGCAAGTTTTGTTCACGCACAGAATATTATTCACGCACTTATCGTCTATTTAGATATAACCAAGGTGATACGTAGTGTTAATTGTGGTGAAATATACACCGCAATTGTCAAACAAACATGCCGCCGCCACGGGATGAAGAGTTACTGTATGGTAATAGTGGTCTTACGAAGGTTTTACAGTGGTAACCGGGGACTGTAGAACGGGTTTGGTTATTCTATCTTAATTTTAGGGGTTTTTTTAATTGTTTTTTTAATACGATTAAAAAAAAGGAATTTTAAAAAAACATGCATTTACAAAAAAATCTTTGATATTACTGTTTGATTCATAATACTTTGTGGAAAAAAGGGCCGGATCTTCGCCGGTTTCTGTGGACTTATACAAAAAGAAGTGCTCACAGGTGCATTTTAAAATAAGTTTCAAATTCCCTCTATTGACGGTGACGCATGGCCACGATACTTAAAACACTCATTTAAAGGTAAATTCTTCAGTGTTAATATTCATTACAAAGTTATAATGTTATTGACGAATCGTAGTTAAACCGTTCATCAGGTAAGTATAACCGGCACCCAGCACGATATTTACTGTAATTATTAAACCGCGTTGTGCGGTTTTGTAGTAATTACCGCGCTGGATACCGGCTATACTCACATGTTATATGAAAAGATTAGCGGTTTAACTACGATGTGTTTATAAAATCACTTTTAGCGAATTAATGCTTATGAAAAAAACCGAAATCTTTCCTCCATTGGAGATTAATAATTTTCCAAGCACTAATTGACTATAAAAGTGATTTTATTAGCTCCTCCCACAACCATTCCCACGTAGCAAAACATATATGACGTGATCACGAATACTATATGACATTTTGAGGGTCCTTAATATCCTGACGTGGCAGTTTAACCGTTCAGTTTTTGTAATTAATAACATGTAAGTATAATGATGTTTCCATTCTTCAATAACCCGGTAAGGACGGCTCTTGAACTTGCCTCCGGAAAACTGGAGGCAGTTAGGAGGCAGATAGAACTGCCTCGGAGGCAGCATAAAGGCAGGTAAAACTGCCTCGAAGGCAGGTGGCAGGTGACCCTGCCTTTAAGGTAGAAGCATATGAAGAGGGCAGCACGGAGGCGTCTTAAACTTATGCCCGAAACGCCATAGTTTGTAGATATATTATGTAATGGTTTTATTTTATGTTAGTTTTATAGTTGTGTTTTGTTAAAAAATTGTAATTGTGTTTGCATTAAAACAGAGGTCTTATCATTATTACAAATAAGTTTTGCACTACATTTATCTTCTATGCCTTGTTTGTTATATAATTTTATATTTTATTTTTATCCAGTAAATTAAGTTTGTTCTATAAATAATCAGCTCATGTGAGCATTTCAATATACAGGTTAGGAGGCAGTAGGAGGCAGCTAAAATTGCCTCGGAGGCAGGTTGGAGGCCGCAAGATTTGCAATAGAGGCAGGTAGAAAGCAGGTAAAAACCTTTTTTCCCACTATTTTAAACAAATCTCTTGTAACCTGGAGTTTGGTGGCTAGGCCTTCAAGTGAAATATTTAAAGTTAATTTAACCTTGAAGTATGTTCTGAATTATTCTACTAGCTTTTTCGTGCTTTTTTATTTCGTAATTGCATGAAAATAAAAATTAATAAAAAACAAAATTTATTAAAAAGTTTTTTTTTGAGGCTTTTCCTGAGTATAGTGGAAATATTTTGTGCATTCGAAACGACATGTTTACTAAGTAAGGAAATTTGAACGTAAGTGACCCACTTAGGTCTTGGGTTTTAGGAGTGGCCTCCAAAGATGAAGCTTCAGTGTATATTCAGACCAAATAAGTGTCCGACTGTACATTGATTTTGAATCTGAAGTTAAAATTCTTCAGGCTGGAATTCAGTGCGTGACCCTGCGTCAAGAAGAAATGAAGACTATCGAACGCTTGAGATCAAAATTAATAAAAAGAAGTTGCGAGATGATGTAACCAATTGCTCCAAGTTGAGTAGAGTGTTTCTGTCCACGTGATATTTTTCTCCAAGAATGAGTGGTTACTTTACAGCATTAGTCATTTTCACCCTGATGAAATTCATCTTTAAATTTTGGAAAAGAGAAGCGCATGCACAACTTGTGTCTTTTGTTTTGCATAAAAAACCGCGAAAAAGCACAGCATTATGATTACAAAAAATAGCGCAATTTTTATTGAAAGAAAACAAACACTGCATTAAAAAACGCTGCGCAAAAAAATTAGCAGGAAAAAAACAATTATTTTTCTGGAAAAGTCGCACAAATTTTTGCACAACGACTTTTCTAGCAAAATTTGGGTCAAAAATTTCATGTTGCGGTGGGGACATTTTTCCTGTATATATATTCCGGCTAATACTCATTAAAATAAAAAAAGCGGAACTACCGATTTAATAATAATGTACATCTTTACTTTGCAACAAAGTCGACATAATAGTGTTGTTCCCTACCCCTTTTAATATCATGCTCGGAGCTCCGGTCATTTAAAGCGGAGGTAGCTTCGCCCCTTGAATGACCTGTTTGACGATTATTTAAGCTTGAAATTCGTTTTAAATTACTTCATTTGTATTTTTAAAGGTATTTGTATTGATTTGAATAATTTTTGCAAAAAATTTAAATTACAAAAAAAATATGCCATCACTCTCTTAATTACTCATAAAATTAGTGTAAAAATAAGGCAGAGTTAAGAAGCTCCTTAAAAACGAAGCTCCGCTCCAAAGCTACAAGAGACATCAATTAGGGCATAGAACATTTTTTTAAATAATCATTACCTTATGGTTTTGTATAATAAAAGGAAAAATATATAATAGGCCTATACCTAAAAAAGTGCAACTCCTATATAAAAAAGTACAGAAAAGTAAGCCATTATAATGAGCCTCTCCATTTAAGAATGGCACCCTTCCGTATCATGAGCGTAGTAGTCGTTTAAATTCGGCGAATTAAAATGGAGAGGAAGCCACTATAATAATCCACCATTTATTGATTTAATTTCACTTCATATATACTCACAAGTGTAATACTGTGGACGGGCCACATGAGTTTTACTGTGTTGAACAGTAGTAAACAAAAAGGAGAAAACTCATGCGGCACAGACAGTATTACACTTGTGAGTATGTAAAATGAAATTAAATCAATAAATGGCTATATTATAATGTAAGCTTACTATCTATTTTAACTCGCCTGAATAAAAATGACTACTATGCCATTATAATGGAGAGGTGTAGTTTAAATGGAGAGGCTCATTATAATGGCATACTTGGACTTACTTTTTTTTGAAGTTGCACATATTTTACGTATATTTATATTTTTGATAAAGGTACGGAATCCTTTCAGGGCTGTTTTGTTGATGATTATACATAATTAAAATTGTTGGATTGTTTCATTAATCATTATGGTAGTTTGGGAAACAAGCACGTAAACTAAAAAAAGTATTTTATAATAAATTTTATGTGTACGGTTGCATGCTTTTACAAACTGATAAAATATGGTATAATTTGATAATGTTCCTACCAACCAATATCATGATACTGGAGTACCGGCTATTTAGATTAGAGCTCCTTGGGGCCTATTTCATTAAGACATTTGTAAACTTCATTTTACAATTCTCCGCCTATTTTTTTGTAAATTACATGATAGAGGATATAGGACACGGCGAATATTTATCGGTCAGCGGAGATGAATAAACGTGACTACGACCAATCAGCGCACAGCAGTGCGCGCAGATGCTCCCCCTAGAATACAAAAAATCAACCCAGATTAGAAAATCAAAAAAACCTTTATCGTGTATTTTACCAAAAATAGGCGGAGTTTTGTAAAATAAAAATTTACAAAGGTTTTGATGAAACAGGCCCTTCGGGGCCTATTTCATAAAGATATTTGTAATTGTAAATAATAAACGCACTTAATTTCTTTTTATTCTATTAATTAAAAAATACGTACATAACTGGAATTTACGGAAGTTATTAATTTGTAATTTTTTAAAATTTTGAACGGAATTTTATTAATATACTTTTTAATTAAGAATACAAAAGAAAAATATGCGTTTTTACAGCTGTAAATTAATTACAAGCAATTTTTATGAAATAGGCCTCTGGACTCCCAGAGATCCAGAGCTCCACCCTTTAATTGAGCGAGTTAAAGCATATTTAAATTTTAAATATTATGTTCTAAATTATTCTATTTGCATTTTTAGGACTATTTTGATTGTTTTCAGTAAGTTTTAAAAAAATTTAGTTTCAAAAATTTTCTGACAAAATAATTTATGGCATGAGTTTTTAATTATTTCTGAAAATAGAAAAAAATAGGGCGGAGCTCCGGTGTTGCTTCGGAGCTCCAAAAAGCGCAGCTTTGCTCCCAAGCGGGGTTCAAATTTTCAAAGGAACATTAATAGTATAAATATAACCAGGCTGACAAAATAAATATTTAAATTTTTATAGCAATAAACACGATTTTCGTACACAGATTTTACTTTCTGTAATTTGAATTTACATTTTTTTTCTTGTAAAACGTGGCTTTCGAAGATTTCAGTCATCAAAGGCTTTAGCTAAAAACAATTTTCTTATTAATGTAAGTCATGTCTTTTGAAGCTTTTGATCACTTTTTTATTTTCAGAACTAAGACAATTCCAGGGGCTTTTAAAAATCTACCTGATATCTTATTGTTTTGTATTTTTATTTTGCACTGAAATTGTTTTGCACCAAAACTATACTAAACGTAGCTGCAACAGTTGTTGGTTGGACTAGAAAATGCCCCCATTAAGTAACCATTCAAATCACAAGAATCTGACGTCACTTTATCAGCCAATTAGATTGGATTTAATACAGAGTATTTGTTTGATAAAGTGACGTCAGATTCTCGTGATTTCAGTGGTTACTTAATGGGAGGCATTTTTTAATCCAAGGAACAACTGTTTAAGCCACGTTGGGCTCACCTTTAGACTATTAATAATTTAATTAAACAGCAATACGTAACTGAACGAAGAAAAACAAAACAT
>JASAMX010018854.1:0-86052 GCA_030248175.1 Microlaimidae sp. YZB2_3 | reverse complement strand
ATGTTGTTGTTGGTTTAGCACAGTTACGTATTGCTCCTAACCAGGGAGTCGGTTAATAGGCTCTCGAGCTTTGGGGAGAAGGGAGCCTCTGGATTTTTTACTCAGGGGGGTCCAAAATTTTGGCTCAAGGGTGGTGGACGCCTGGTCCCCCCAAAAAAAACATCTATGGTAGCAAATAATTTTTACCAAAAAATAAAAAGAAAAGCGGTAATACTTCAACCTATTAAAGAGTACGATTTACTTTTCAAACAAACCAGAACGGTATTAACAAACATAAGTTCTATCAAATATTAGGCCAAATTGTTAAACGCATATTTCTTATAAAATTGTTGTTTAATCAATTTTATTGAAAACCTAAAAAAACTGGACAATAGGCATATTACGCCTGAGTAATCGCTAAGAAGACAAGCAATATTTAATTGAATATTTAACAATAAATCAGGAAGTAATTTTTAAACATAAAATTTTTAATTCTAATGTTTAAACACCTTATTTTCTATTTTTTAAATAAATTAATCATTTTAAAATAGAAGTGCCATTTTTAATACTAAATTTTAGCACTGTGGTGTGATTTTAAAAAAATCTACGTTATCATGAGTTTTTTTAAAGAAAACATGATCAACAAAGGCACAATTTTACTGAATTACCTTTTATGTTCAGTTCCTATTTTGTTTTACGAGGTCAGCTAAACGTAACTCTACTATATTTTATGGATAATAAAGCCAAAGCACAAGTCAGGTGTTGATCTTTTGATAGGAAAAGCTGACTGTTGTTTCGCGAATTGGTGAAAGCTACATTTTTTTTAAAAATTTGGTAGGGTTCACACAAGGGCGTAGCCAGGGGGGTTGTAGGGGTGGCGACCCCCCTTTTTTGGTTTGAGAAAAAGTAAAAATTTCAGGGTTCAAAGAGAACAATTTTAAAAAATTTTTCAATGCCTTTTTACAACATTTAAGTGATGTTTTTTAATGAATTTCAAAGGCAATTTTTCAAAATTTTTAATGCTGTACCTTTTTAAACCGAAATTTTTTCAAGTTTAACTTAAAAAAAAAACAATGCGAATAACAACAAAAAGAATCACTTAGCGCGAAGCTTAAAAAATTTTACCCTTTTTTAATGTCTTTTTTAGAGTATTTTGAAAATTTGGAGTACAACCCTCCTTTCGAAAAATTTGTATGGAGTACAACCTCCCCCCCTTTCCGAAATTCTGGCTACGCCCCTGGGTTCACATTCAAAGCGTTCAGAAGATTAAGCCTTTAGATACCCTGGTTAGGTTGGCTCCTTTGGTTAGGTATGTGGGTATTAGGTTCTCAAAAAAACCATATATTTTAATATATATTCATTGATATTCATTAAATATTATTGTATTGACAGATAGTTATTTAAAAGAAAAAGTACAAAAATATATTATTCAACTAAATTAAAAATAAAGCAGTAAATCGAAAGTTTTTAAAAATAAAGCAGGAAAACGATATGGGTATTTTGCGTTTCTCGGATTTTCACCCCCCCCCCCTAATTTGGAGTTTAACCCCCCCCCACTCCGGACCAACTTGCCCATGTATGGTTATAAATATTTCTTTATTTGATCTTTCCTGATAACCCTTTAATATTGGCCTTATAAATGGTCTAGAAAAAAAATCCTTGTTAAATGTGATTTGGTGTATATCAATTGCTTGGCGAAAAAACATTCCCTGGGATGCAAAGCAGATCTCCAACGAAACAGTTCCACATATGACATCCCCTTAAATTTAGGGAGTAGCACTACTAAACGCTAAAATAACCATGGGGAGGTAGTTCCTCACTGCTCTGAACACCTACTGTCAGGATTAGCGTAGTCAATAACTGACAAAAAATATCAGAAATTTGCAAATAAAATTGCAAAATCTTCTAATTTTCTTTGAAACTGCAAAAATTTGGTCAAAAAATAGTCCATGTACAATTTGGGACTATAGGTGGGCAAGGAGAAGTAGACCCTTTCCCTAAAAATCTTGAAACTTCCGACACCCCCCTCCTAAAATTTGGGAGTACCGGAGTGCCAGTACTAAAAACTCTAAAATTGGGGTATTTGGGGTATTCCCAAAAAATTTTTTTACAATACTCCCAAATTTGAGGGGTCGGGTTCGGGTATACCCCATCTTCCCCCCTTCCAAAAAAAACTCCGAGATGCTGCCCAGCCCACCCGTGTTTGGGACCGGGCTTACGTAATGATTTTATTTGCGTGGACCTAATTTCTTTCTAAACATACTCTTAGTTGATTAGTTGGGGTGATATCGCCCCGTTTTCCTGCTTTATTTTTAGAAACTTTCGATTTCCTGCTCTATTTTTAATTTAGTTGAATAATATATTTTTGTACTTTTTCTTTTAAATAACTATCTGTCAATACAATAATATTTAATGAATATCAATGAATATATATTAAAATATATGGTTTTTTTGAGAACCTAATACCCACATACCTAACCAAAGGAGCCAACCTAACCAGGGTATCTAAAGGCTTAATCTTCTGAACGCTTTGAATGTGAACCCTTGTTTTCTTTTTCTCTTTGGCTTTCTCTTGTTCTGCGTGGGTTGTTGTCTGTTTTCTTATTAATTTTATAGGGGCGTAGCCAAGATTTCGGAAAGGGGGGGAGGTTGCACTCCATACAAATTTTTCGAAAGGGGGGTTGTAGGGGTTGTACTCCAAATTTTTAAAATACCGTAAAAAAGACATTAAAAAAGGGTAAAATTTTTTGCGCTTCGCGCTAGGTGATTATTTTTGTTGTTATTTGCGTTGTTTTTTTAAGTTAAACTTGAAAAATTTCCGGTTTAAAAAGGTATAACATTAAAAATCGTGCGATAGCACGAAAAAATTTTCTAAAATTGTCTTTGAAATTCATTAAAAACATCACTTAAATGTTGTAAAAAGGTATATAAATGTCGAGGAAATTTTTTAAAATTGTTCTCTTCGGACCCCCAAATTTTTACCTCCGCCAACCAAAAAGGGGGGGTTGCCACCCCTACAACCCCCCTGGCTACGCCCTTGTGTGAACCCTACCAAATTTTTAAAAAAAAATGTAGCTTTCACCAATTTGCGAAACAACAGTCAGCTTTTCCTATCAAAAGATCAACACCTGACTTGTGCTTTGGCTTTATTATCCATAAAAAATATAGTAGAGTTACGTTTAGCTGACCTCGTAAAACAAAATAGGAACTGAACATAAAAGGATCAGTAAAATTGTGCCTTTGTCGTATGACGTTTTCTTTAAAAAAACTCATGATAACGTAGATTTTTTTAAAATCACACCACAGTGCTAAAAATAAATTTAGTATTAAAAAATGGCACTTCTATTTTAAAATGATTAATTTATTTAAAAAAATAGAAAATAAGGTGTTTAAACATTAGAATTAAAAATTTTATGTTTAAAATTACTTCCTGATTTATTGTTAAATATTCAATTAAATATTGCTTGTCTTTTTAGCGATTACTCAGGCGTAATATGCCTATGTCCAGTTTTTTTTTACGTTTTCAATAAAATTTAGTAAACAACAATATTATGCATTTAACAATTTGGCCTAATATTTGATAGAACTTATATTTTGTTTAAAACTATCGTTCTGATTTGTTTGAAAAGTAAATTGTACTCTTTAATAGGTTGAAGTATTACAGCTTTTTTATTTTTTGGTAAAAATTATTTGCTGCCATAAATATTTTTGGGGGGACCAGGCGTCCACCACCCTTGAGCCAAAATTTTGGACCCCCCTAGAAAAAATCCAGGCTCCCCTCCCCCCCAAAGCTCGAGAGCTATCAGTCCTGACCCCCCCCTAGCGAGGCTGACCACCCTCTTTCCCTCTACCGACCAATTTTGAAATATATTTTTTTATTCACTGTCAAAAACACGGTTTTATAGTTAAAAACAGTGTTTAAATACACTTTTTAGTCCTAAATAGGCGGTTTTAGTACATAAATATCAATATTAGACCTAAGGGCTGGTTCATACTTATGACAAAACGTACTTTGGACAAAGTCCAAGGGACAATTTTATAAAATCCAAAACGTCCTTTGGACTTTTGCCTTTTGACGAAGTATGAACGCTACTTAGAATTTGTCCTTTGGACAAAGTCCAAAGGACAAAATCCAAAGGGAAAAGTCCAAAGGACAAAAGTATGAATACGTTGTCTTTTGGATTTTGTTGTCCTTTGGACTTTTCTGTTTGGACTTTTCCCTTTGGATTTTGTCCTTTGGACTTTGTCCAAAGGACAAAAGTCTTTTGGACTTTGTCTAAAGGACGTTTTGTCATAAGTATGAACCGACCTTAAAAACACTTAAATTATTGTATTGAGTTAAAAAAATTTTCTTAAAAAATTGGAATCCCCTGACCCCCCACCTAAATTTGAAATATCGCACCCCGGGTCGACCCCCTCTAAAAAGCCAGGGGGGTCCGGACCCCCCCTAAAAAATTTTGGCCTTTCACCCGAGGGTGGATTCCCCCTAGCGGACCCGACCAAAAACAGGACCCCCCCTAGCGGACCCGACCAAAAACTATGTTTGCTGCTCTTCTCATCTTCGTTCTACAACTTATTTACAATATCAATTTAAAATATGTCTGCGGTGTTATCGCCAATGGTTTGGATTTTCATAACTAGGAAACCCCAGACTAACGTTAAAAAATTTAAAGATAAAAACGTTGAAAAAGTTAACGTGATTCGTAGTAGCATTTGAATTTTTTTTACTTGACTGAAAACAACAACTGTTTATAAAATAGCAAGTAAGAAGATTTTCTTCAATTTTTATGACCGGGCCAAATGGCACCCTTTGTCATTTGCTGTGGATTCTTCCAAAGGTAAAATACCGCCTCGCTAATCATCAAAAACTTTAGCTCCTGCCCAAATCGATATAAATGTGTTTAGTGCTGGTCAAATTAGCGGCAGTTAAGGTAAAACGATAGTACTATAGATGTTGTGATGGTATTTTGCCTAAATTCAAAAAAGTTGTATTTTACTTTTACTATAATACTACCTCCCAAAACAAAAAAAATATTTCGAAACATCCATCCCTTCCTAAAGCTTGAATTTACCGGAACGAAAACATCTTTCTTATTGTGGCGAATGTGGATTGAGTGGACTTAGGTCCTCGTTATTTACATAGACCGCCGAGAATCAGCAGAATATCAATCAGGGTCGACTTAGGTCCCCAAAGAACGAAATTTCAGTTTTATTTACGTTATAAGCAATTAAAAAAGTAAAAACATTATGCAGTGTATTAATTTATACTTATACAAAATGTATAAAGCATTCCTAAAACAATAGGCATATAAAAGTACGACAGTCAAAATAAATGTCATAATAAGTAAAAAAATATCTGTAAGTATGTAAACAAAAATTAAAAATAAAAATAAAAAATGGCCAAAATAAAATTAGGCCCCTTTGCTAGCTTTTATTTTTACAAAACACTCTTTTTATACCTACGCTTTCAACACTCTTATGACATAGTTTTTTCATACCGCTAGTGTCCATAGATGAACACGGTCAAAAAGCTAAGGGGGGAAGTGAAGTGTTTACCCCGGGTAAATGAAATTTCAAAACCTAGGGGGGTGGACCTAGGGGGTCGAACTCCCCCTAGCTTTCTAGGGGGGGTCGACCCGGGGTGGAAGATTTTGAAACCTAGAGGGGGGTCAGGTGGGGTCAAATTTCCGAAACAAAATACTTTTAAACCATTAAATGTTTAATAATCTCATTTTTATAAGATAATACTACATTTTATTGAATAAAAAGCGATATTTAGGTATAAAAAGGGTGTAAAAACATAAATTTGTGTTAAAAATTTACGCTTTTGGAAGGAAATTTAGTATAAAAAAGCACTTAAATTTTCTCGAGAGAGGAGGGGGGGGGGGTCCGATTTCAAAATCTAGAGGGGGGTCAGGGGTAAAAAATTCGAAAATTTGGGGGGGAGGGGGGCCCCTGGATTTTTTTTCTAGGGGGGGGGGGGGCAAAATTTCGAGGCTAGGGGGGTGGACCCCACTCTACCGCCCCTTGTTCATCTATGCTAGTGTCCTTGGTGTGTCAACCTTTTTTATAAACTGTGGTTTTGTTTTTTGGTTATTTCCTTTTCAATATTGTTATTATATATTATTCTCATACAAAAATGTAAAACTCACATCTGCTCCCTAAAATCCCCTGATAAGGGTGGGTGGGGCCTTGACTAAAATTCTAAATCAACCAACAACAGTGTTGATATAGGGTATTAGACGGTAATATGGAATATCCATCGCCGGCCCGCTTCAGCTATAAAAAAATTGTTATCTTTTGCTTTCTATCAAAAAACCGGCTGATCCTGAGAACTGTTTAATATTTTAAACCAAAACCATCAATTATCGGAAATTTACCGCCCAGATACAAGATTACACAAGAAATCTTTTATAATCTGTAAAGAATTTTTTTCTAATTACCCACTAAAATAATTAATAATTTAATAATAATATATTATAATATGTATTTTTATAAAACAATGCTTTGCAATCTTCAATAACACATCATTAAATACGGTGGTGATTTTTATCGTAATAAGACTTATCAAACCAGGATAAAACCCATAAAAACCCTCGATTTCGGACCATAAATCTTAGTTTCCATGAGCGGCGTAAGCAAAACCTTCAAATCAATCAAAATAAATTATCATAGCAATTTCTTAATTTTAATTTTATGACGTGTTCTCAAAGATTGCCTCATAGTGGTTTGTTCTTGAATATTAATTTAATAAGAGTGCTTGCACTCAATATTCAATAACACAATATTCGTCATTTATGAACGTAAAAAACATTTGGAATTATTGCGAAAGGCAGGGACCAAACGCCACTGGTAACCAGTGGCGTTAGTTCCCCCCCCCCCCCGAAACGGTCGGACAGGGGAAAATAAGGATAGTGGTTGGGCGGAGGCGAAATAGTCGCCAGATGGTAAAATTTTTGTTAAGTAAAGTTTTCAGAGGCTAAAAATTCAAATTTTTCTAGCGCCTCGCTAATCGCTTGGCGTTAAACTATAAAATAATTTTAGTACCCCAATTGACCCCCAAAAACTTAAAAAATTTTTCCGCTTCGCTTCGCTTAGCGGTCTCTTTCAATAGTATACATACATATATCTCGCTATTTATCTTGCCTAATGGTAATGTTATTTCATAGTTAGTACAATATTTTTTAAAAATAATAATTACTACACAGAAAGCAAAAAAACAATCATATTGGTTGATTTATGTACCCCCCTCCTAAATTTTCCAGCCGCCCATAGCATTGGCTCGGATTTTTTTCATATAGGTAGGTAGGTACCCTAAATAACATGGAGTCGAGATGCTGGTCATGTGCTTTGGTTTACAACGTGGGTGTAGCCAAGGGCTCTGAAAGGTCTTTTAAGTCCTTTTTTGTGAAATCCAGGCTCTGCCAATGTGTGCTAATGTAATTTTTAACTAAGAAAACATGTTTTTATCGCTAAAAACATTAGAAAATAGGTTATTAGGCCAAAAACAGTGTATTATACAGCTTTATCTACGTTTATCCCTGCTTTTTTAAGGTTTTTAAAAAAAAGGGGGGGGGGGAATTTTTTTGTACTACAGTCCTCCCCCCCCCTCCAAAAAATTAAACTCTGGGTACGTCCCTGTCTGAAACAGCCAAAATTTTTTAGAAGAGTATTTCTCAATTACTCTATTTTTAGTATTGGTACCGGTAGCGTTTAAATTTTATAGTAAAGTCTCATGGATAACCCCAAATTTTAGGGGATTGGTTTTCGGGAAATTTTTAACTTTTTAAGGTGAGAATAAATAAACTTCTATTCACCCTCATATTTAATTAATATATAATATACATTAAAACTATATTTATATTTTTGTTTCTAGAAAAGACTTCTATAAAATAGGTAGAGATTTCCTAAAACCAGGGGCGGAGTTAGCAGTTAGTAAGTAAGAACAATGACCTTCCCAAAAGTAACCTCGAAAATCCAGTCATACGACCGAAAATTTTCGAGCTTGCAATTGGCAAGTGAGCATATTTCACCAACAATCAATTTTTATGTACGATAAATCGGTGTAGTCTAGATATGACCCTAGCTAAAATAGTTCGGATATTTGGAGAAATAGGTCCTAATTTTTTTTCCAGGAGAGAGGCGAGACCTCGATATTTTGAGGCTAGCGGGGTGAACCCTATCCTGTCTTGCCCCCTATTTTCATCAATGTATATTTTATTATATTATAGTTATTGCAGTTGGTTTAAGATTTGAGAAAGTTTGAAATAAGTTGAAGTAATAAATAATTATCTTTAGCTGTTTAAAACTTTTTCATCTATACAAATACAAATATATCATTTTACGAATAACAAAAAAATGAGAAGAAATTTTCTCCCTACAAATTGTTATAAATTTTACGTTTCGCTCTTCCCTTACTTTTTATACGTTTCTATTTGTTGTTGATGAGAACTGGGCATGTAGATAGATAAGGATTAATAACTAGGTTAATGAATGTAAGTGGAGAAAGCTAAGTTGAGATTGATGAAAAAGCGGGTTGGGCTCAGCTGTTGCCGTCGCATCAAAAGTCCCCGGGGGTTTTAATAGAAAAGCAAAAGGGTCTGTTTCCTGTCGGACGGGGCGGCTGTCAAGATTGTTTTGCCCTCGGGCGCTTATATCGGTTAGCTAGCTAGCTAGCCGCTTTACCTGAACCTCCTGGCCGCTTTTATTTTCGGAGGTGTAGCTTTTCGCGCAGCTGGGGAATGGAAGTCTACCTCGGGTCGGTGGACTGATGGTCTGATGCCCTAGGGCGTCTGCCGGCAGCTTTCTAAAGCAAAGCGCGCCGCCTGTTGTCGGATTGTTGGCCCAACGGTTCCGGAACCCAGACGAGAGGTCAGGACTGTTCATCCTGGCTGGAAAAAGTTTGAAATTTCGGGCTTTCGTTTCATATTTGAAGACTGCTTTTGGATTGCTGGTGCTCTCGAAGCAGAAATAGAACCTTCCTGGTTGTCGTGTTTGCTCCCATACCCATTTGCGTATTTAACTGTGTTTTTGCAGTATGTGTGTGTTGCATTTCTAAGCTATGACAATGAGCAAAAATGCTTATAATAATTATAGTGTTTTCATTTAATGTAAAGATCAATTTTAAAAATAAATAATATATACCAAAGTCACCGCCAGTGCCTGCAGACCTAAAACTAACTATTTTTTTAAAATTTGACACACAGACACAACTTGTAACAACTTCCTAACTTAAGATTTTAGGTCAAAATAAATGTTTTTTAAACAGTAAAAAGCACTCAAAAATGCAATAAAAAGGTTTTTTGGCCTAAAATTAGCGTTTTTTTACCTATTTTTTTTAAATCGAAAAACAATATGGGTAATATACACTCCAGAAAAAACGATAGTGTATTTTGTGTTTCTCGGATTTTATTTTAACCCCTCTAATTTGAGGTTTAACAACCACCCCCCTCCCCCCACTCCGGACCGATTTTCCCGTGTATGCTAATAATGTGTGCTTTTTTAATAGGGGAGTAGGGAAAAAAATCACACACAATTGTACGGATATCGAACTTTTTTATTTGGTTTACCCTCTTCCTCAAAATACGAGATGAGTTACCTTCTTATCTTACAAGCTTGCACAATTTTAAATGACGAACAGTTGCCAGAGGTTTCTTTAAACTTTAAATTTATTTAAATAAAAATATCACGTATCTATCAGCCTCAACAGCAAAATTGTGACTTCGTTTAGATTCTGAAAATATATGAGTTCTTCTGATCGAACCTATATTTTGCGTTGGAAATTAATGAGTTAACGTGGGTTTTTTCTCTTCAAACCGACTACATATCTATCGGTTGTGTTTTTAAGCTTCTTAATCTTACTTCGCCCTAAGGGTTCCGCAGCTGACCCCAATAAATCTAAACTGAGGGGTCTCGGCGCCTCTTTGGACCCCCAGACTGGGGCAATTAATGAAGGACGAGCGTTGAAGGCCTCTCGGCTGGAAAAATTCACTCCTCCAGCGCCGTCATTTCTCTTTTTTCCATCAAAATATGTTGCTTGGTCTAGCCATAGCCGCTTTTTAGAGTTAATAATATTTTTCTTTTGTTTTTGGTGGTTTGTTTTTTATTAATAAAGGACAGAAGTTGATTATTTGCAAAACTCATCCCCCTATCTTTAAACACAGCTGTTCTTCTTTTGTTTTGTTGAAAGACCGCTTTTGAAAAATTGGTGGCTGGAGGAATGGTCATAGTCATAGTATAGCTACTTCTCTGTTTTTATCACTATTTTTTTGTTCGGTTTATTTGGGTTTTTTAATGCTGATATGTAATAAATCAATCATTGTCTTGAAAGGAATTTTTGCTCTGAAACCAACGGTAGAGATAAACACCATATTTTTTTCAAAATTCCTAAAATTATATTTTATTGTTGCAATTGAGTTCAGGTATCCGCATCGTTGTTTTGTTTTCCCTTAAAAAGAACCCACAACCGATACAGCCCAAATCCAGCGAAGCCGGATTTTGCGTGAGGGGGGACCCATACGTTTTTTGCATTTTGGGAGAAAAATTTTTTTTTAAATATTACTACAGAAACTTTCCTGATGCGTTCCAAAAGCATATTAATTGTTAAAAACCAAATTTTCCCTGCTTCGCGGGTAGTTTAAATTGATAGTTTATTTTAGTTTTTCAATTTCAAATTCATTACGGCTTTCAATAGTTAAGGCATATGTTAAATAAAACTCCTACTTTCTTAACCTTTTTTTATTTTTATCAAAAAATACTTGGTAAACTTTTCAAACTGCGTGGAGTCAGAACGACAATTAGTTTATTACTCCTAATTTTGCAAAAATTATATACATAATAGGTTGCAATGTTTTTTACTGAGTACTGAGACCCCCCAAATTTTGAGGGGGTGTCCGAGGTACTCCCAAATTTTAGGAGGGGTGTCGGCTATAATCGGAATTTTGGGGGTATAACCCCCTGCCCACCTATGGCTCTGCCCCTTGATCCCGCTGGGGGCTTCCGCCCCCCCCCCCAGTCCCATCTGCAAGTCCGTAGCCAGGGGGGGGGGATTGGGGGGATTAATCCCCCCTCAAATTCTGGGAAGGCAAAAAATTTCGTAAGGGTCCCCCCTTTGGTTTTTTTAAAAATTTAGAAAAAAAATTTTTTTTTCCAAATCACTCTGTAATGTATTAAAGCTATCTAAAATGCATTATTTAAAGTGATTTAGGTTCATAAAAGCTCTTATTTATAAAAAAGGAATTATTTATAATTCAAAACATTAGTGCAGTGAGTTTAAAAATATTGTATTTTTGTTTTGTGTGAAAATATTTGCATAAAAGCGGCAGTATCAAAGAGCGGGAAGTCACGATTCAACCACTTTTTTGGTATAAAAAAGCGGTTTTCTTAGGATTTTTTATTGTAAATGCTTTAGTTACTCACTTTAAAACCGTCTTCTTCAATTTTTACTGTTAAAATGACAGAGCCACAAAGGCACTTAATGGACATATCCAAATGTAAGCAAATTTTGGATACATAAGCAAATTTTGGATATTAATAACTGAAGCATTTACTATAAAAACTTAAATTAAATAAGGATTTTTTATTTTTAGAAAGCGTTTGTTCTTTTTTATTAAAATAGTAATAAAATACCTAAAACTATTTTATTTTGTTGTATTTATTTAAAAAAACAACTGAAAATAAATAAAGATTCAGTACTTAAATTTAGGTTTCCTGATGCCTTTTAAAAGCTTAAAATTAAAAAATTTTCCACCCCGGGGGGCATTCTGCCCCCCGGACCCCCCTGACAAGGGGCTCTGCCCCTTGACCTCGCTGGGGGGCTCCCGCCCCCCAGACCCCCCTTGTGGGCCCCTATAAACCACCTTCCAAAAAATCCCCCCCTCAATTCAAATCCTGGCTACGGCCCTGATCTGGTATAGTTTTTGTTTACGAAATAGGTAGCTAATTTAAAAATTTTTTTTTGTCCATTCATTTTTTTGTATAATGATGAAAAAAGAAGCAACGCCAATATTAAAAAAAACAAATCATCTGCAACGCAAACGCAACAGCCTACTGTAATCTGGTCTAAACTCAACGGCACTGTAGAAGCGACAGAGCGGTCGCGACAGCCGCCGCGCAAAATAATTATAAAAATAATAAAATAACAATAACGGAAATGTCCATTGTATTTTGAATTAATTTTATTGCGCGGCCTGAAGCCGCGAAAAAATACAGCTAGAGTGTTATTGAATGTTTTGAATTCCGTTTCTATTTAAACGTAGCGAACTAAGTCAGTTCATTTTGTAATTTACATAAAATTAGCCAAAATCTTATACAAAATCTCTAATATTTATTTTATATAAATATAATAAAAACATAGGTAAAAACATAATATGTCATAATATATTATATTATGACAGAAAGTAATTTTTTCATGCTTTTTAAATATCTTTCTGCACAATAAATGACATTTTCAGATATAAATTGGTATACTTTTCTTTTTATTTTAACCATTTGAAGTATTTGGAAATGGATTTAAAATGACTTGCTGGCAGTAATCCAATAACATTCAGTGTTTAAGTAATGTCGCTTCCTGGTGGCATTTGAGTTTAGTCTAGTCTATTCGTTCTAATTCTGCTATTATGTCCAGTTCATCATAGATGAACCAGGGGTCGTGTAGAGTAGGGTCCAGCCGCATGCCCTCCCCCTAGCCTCGAAATTTTGAGCCCCTAGAAAAAAATCCAAGGGAGCCCCCTCCCCCCAAATTTTTATCCCTGAACCCCCTCGCCCCTTTCGAGTTTGAAATTTTAAGTACTTTTTGTACTAAATTTTTTTTCAAAAACGTGAATTTTAAACCCAAATTCATGTTTTTACACCTTTTTCATACCAGAATATCGCTTTTTATTCAATAAAATGTAGTATTATCTTATAAAAGAACAATTATTAAATCTTTATTGGTTTAAAAATATTTTGCTTCGAACATTGCACCTCCTGACCGTGACCCCCCTCTAGGTTTCACAATTTTCCACCCCTGTCGACCCCTCCTAGAAAGCCAGAAGGGCCCGATCCTCGTAGTACCACCTAGTAGATTTTTAAATGTCATTTACCCGAGGTAAAGACCCCCCTTTAGCTTCAGTGACCGTAATCATATATGATATCCATGATGGTTTTAGATTTAGTTTTATATATATATTGTCTTAAGCATAAACCATATCGCGTTTGTTTTTGAATAAATAATGAAAGTAATACAAAAATACTAGGCGTAGTTTTAAATTCAGATTGATGCTTTCATCTAGATAGCGTTATATTTTTTATTGTCTTCAATAATTGCAAAAACTGTTTTAGCGGCTTTTAATTTTTGCTGTAGCGGAACATTGGGTGTCTGCACGTATACACAATTAAGCTTATAAAACTCTAATTGTTCTCCATGTGTGCAGTCATTATCCCTGATAAAATCTATTTGGCACATTTAAATAAAGAAAAATTAATACTTAGGCTAGTAGTTTGTTGAACCTCCGCATATTCTGTGCTAATAAATGTAACTTTCTTTCTTACAGTTACAAGCCTTTAAAAAGAAGATTAGACTTATTTCCATGCAATATCTTAAATTTTTAATCCTTAAAAATTGTTTTTATCAATATAAAACTTCAAAACGCAATAATATAAGATTCAATTTAAAATTTTTGTTTCATTTTTTTAATAAATTGCTGGACAGAAAATTAACCCAATAAAAGCCCTTTTTTCCAATGATCTTAGACCATAGGTGCGTGAGGACGGTCCGGGAAGCTAGGAGGGTGGTTACCCGGGGTAAATCCAATTTTAAATTCGAGGAGGGGGGTCCGGACCCCCCCTGGATTTTTAGGGGGGGGGGTCGACCCGGGGTGCGAAATTTTGAAATCTAGAGGGGGGTCAGGTGGGGTGCGGTGTCCAAAGCATAATAACATAAGCATAACAGTTTTAAACCATAATAATTGTTCTTTTTATAGGATAATACTACATTTTATTGAATAAAAAGCGATATTCTGGTGTAAAAAGGGTATAAAAACATGAATATGTGCTAAAAATTCACGTTTTTAAAAGAAAATTTAGTATAAAAAAGTACCGAAAATTTTCTCGAGAGGGGAGGGGGGTCCTAAAATTTCGAGGCTAAGAGGGATGGAGATGGACCCCACCCTGCCCTCCCCTTTCTCATTTGTCTTACACAACGATAGTGTCTATACTGAAAGATTCTTGCCTTGTAAATTGTATAGACGCTACTTATCGCAAAGATTTGTAATCTAAATAATTTCAGAATGGTCGGCCAGAACCGCCGCTGTCACCGGATTTGGGCGCCACCATGGAGTCCGTTGTGGCCTTGGGGGCAGGGGCGGAGGGATCCCTGGAGGACAGGGCCCTACAGCTTCAGGACAAACTACGTTCACTCAGGTAAGAAAAAATTTTTGGAAGAATATATACATAAAGTGATGTTCCTCACTTCCGATATCATGCACCGGAGCTCCTCCACTTAATTAGCGATTTAAAGCTTATTTAAGCTTAAAATACATTTTAAACTACTCTATGTGTATTTGAAGAAATATTTTTATTGTTTTCAATAATTTCTGAAAAAATTGTAGTTTACAGAAAAATTTTGACAATATAATACATGCCATCACTCTTTAATTATTCATAAAATTAAAAGAAAAAGAGGGCGGAGCTCCGGGGGTTGCTCCGTAGCTCGGATCTCGGGGAACATCACTAATATACATATCCTAAATAAAAAATAACCATTTTTTTTAAACATTGGGGGTAAAAAAAGAACTAAACCACTTTAGTTTTATGGAGATGCTTTAAAATAACCCCAAATGTGTTTGCTGTTGGCGGTTTTTTGGGACTACACTCTTCGTACCTCTGGGTAATAATATTGATAAGACCAGACATCCAGCAAGAACAAATTATCATTCTAAAATATATTTTTACACAATAAGAAGACGGATAGCTGTTTAAAATTAGAGTGTCGGTCTCGATAGAAGAGTTTATTAGATTTGGAGAGAGGGAGGTACCCAGAACTACTGAAAATTTTTCTTGTCTCTTTGCGAGGAATCTCAGCCATAGTTGGTCCGCCATGCAGGGGGTTAAAACCTAAATTGTGGGGTGGGGTGAAAATCCCGGAAATGCATTTTTTTTCTTACCATATTTTTTAAGAATGCATTTGCCCTAATCGTTTTTTTTATTTGGAGAGAAAAATAGGTTTAAAAAAGGTGTTTACAAAAAATATAAACAAAAAAGTTGTTTTAAAGGTGCGGTGCGGAGTCAAATTTTTTGTCTTTGATTTTGATAATTTTTTTTGAAAACCTTACCCTTGCCCCCAATAGCCAACAAAAATTTTTTCAACAAAATATTTTGCAGCAGTTCAGGAGTTATGACTCCCCAAAAATGGCATTTTTCGACAATTCTGTACGTGACAAATTGCTCAGCACTCAAAAAACCGGCTACTTTCTACTCTAATTTGATACCTTGATCTTTCAAATTGGTGAAGTATTTGTCGAAATATTGCGTTTCCCGTACAAAAAACCCGCGATTTTTTACTTAAAAACACCAAACGATGGCACTGATTTTGTGAAGTTTGCCCAACCTTTATTTCCTTCACTTCGGGTTTTCAGCGAAAAAATCGAGTGTTTTTTGTACGAGAAACGCAATATCTCAACAAATACTGCACCAATATTAACGATGAAGTATTAAAGTAGAAAGTAGCTGCTTTTCTTTAAGTGCATAATTTGTAACGAAAATCGTTATACCCATTGAGGAATCTTTCACGTACAGAATTGTCGAAAAACGCTATTTTTGGGGGGTCATTACTCCTGAACCACTGGAGGTATTTTGTTGAAAAAATTTTTGTGGGCTATTGGCGACAGGGGTAGGGTTTTCACAAAAAAATATTAAAATCGAAGATAAAAAATTTGACTCCGCACCGCAGATTTAAGCGGGAATTTTAAAAAGAAAAAAGTTGATTTAAACGATAATTCTACCAATGTATAATAGCTAAAGGTAAACTCTTATTATACTAGTAAAAATTTTGTATAAATCGTTCAAACAGAAACAGCGACAGCCTCTAATATTCTCCAGGGGAGAGCTTTTTTAGACCGTGCACTGGTCTGACAATGTTATCCCATTGTAACATCATAGTATTATTTGTTGTAGACAAAAGAAAAACAAAATGGACCAAATTCTGACGACATTCAGCAGTGGTAAAGGAGGATCCGAGGAGAGTCGAGAGGCGGTAGCACAAGCTGAACATGAAACATCTCTGCCGGGACCATCCAGACCCGCCCAGAAACACGGTATGGGGCTTAAATCTTACCTCTTATGTGCGCACAATTCATTTAGATTTCTGTGTATCATCCTGTTTAATGAAAATGGATAGTATATTATATTCTAGTATAAAAAGTCAAAAGTAAAAATAACTTAACTCACATTGTTTTAAATTTTAAAAGGTTTTTAAGTCAGGATTTATTTTATGTTAATAACAGGTAACGGGAATGGCTAAACCAACACCAAGTACCATGACCATCTCCTTACCACACCAACCGCATAAAGATAAATTCTGTTAGGATTTTTTAATAATTATAGCTTTGCATGCTAAAGTTATTTTATTTTATGTTATTTTATTTTTATTAGTTAAGTTATTAAATTTAGCTTAATATAAAATGTATTTCGTATTCCGAGTTTTATAATCAATTTCTTACGTGTATCTATGTTTTCTATTCTTTTTCCATACGACCAAAATTGTAAAAGTTTTGATTTTTATGGCTTTCAGATTTAAGAAAAAATCATGCAAAAACAATATTACACATTAAATAGATTTACAGTTATTTAACTGAATTCTAAGAATATAAGCCGGTAACAATTAGTCATGCTTTCATACACGTGTTTGATCAATTCTTTCCCCTGTGTTTGTTCGACGTAGTTTCAGTTTTAAGTAATTCATTAAATATTTATTTTTACAAATAGTATATATCTGAAGATGTTTATATAAAAATGTTTTTGTCAACCATTTTAAAAATATATAAGATACCTGGTTGTTGATACTTAAATATTTTATCATCATTTTTTGTTTAATCTTTGTTTTAATTATCCATCTCACGTATAAGTAACTAACACCACGTCTGCATTTTGCCGTTTTGCTTAATATAAATTAGTTTAGCTTTTGTAACAAAATAATGATGGCCGGTAGTCTAACAGTAACAATTTATATTAACCCAGATAAATCATATCGCATGTATATATTATTTTAGATTTATTTTGTAGTAGTAATTAATGGTAAAATCATACACCCATAGGTGGACAGAAGGAAGGGGTTTACCCCCCAAATTCTCGAACCTGTCGATACGCTCATCCTTAAATTTGAGACTACCTCGGACACACCCCTCATAAATTTTTTCTATTAAAAATTCATTCCAGTAGTTAAATTGAATAAATTAAATTTTTGGCGCATACTTAAGCGGTCAAAAACAGTTTGTGGTTGTTATCGGAATGCGGGACCAGATTTTGCCAACTACAAATACAGATCTGATCTTAAAAATTTCATATTTTTATATTATCTTTGTATATGTTTTTGTAATTTTTCTAACGTTTTGAAATTGAAACTGAACCTAAAATTTAAAAAAAAACAGCGTTAGGGTATTTTGCATTTTGTTGAAATGTCCGAAATTTTAGTCGAAGAAAGTGCGCGATAAATTAATATTTAGGAAGATAGGTGTAGTTTTGAAATTTTTCGGAACATGACCCCATGGCCTCCCCCCCCGCCCCCACCTATATACGTTTAATGAATGCTATTTAGTTCTGAGAATCTTGGTTGTTGTATATACACATTTTATTCTTCAGTCAATATAGTAGTTAAATGTAAATCTGTATCTGTTGTTGAGCATACGGAGCTTACATAAATAGGAGGGTGGCTTAAGTTTAAGCTGATTTATCCCTTCCTGTCCGCCCAATTGATTAGTAACGCCCGAAAGGGAAAAACGGAGTTTTCGGCTAATGCTAAAAAACAGGAGTTCGAAAAGGAGATTTGTAAATTGATTATCGAACAGTTTTCGTTAATATTATACAATATAATAAAATCTGACATAGTTAATAATAAAATAGTTAATTGGACGAAATAAATTAATCATTTGCTTTGCGCTTTCGTGATTTCTACTATGCTATTTTTATATTTTTTCCTACTTTTGTAATGTTGGTTGTTTTTTTAAATAGAAAGCACGGAAGTGAAGAATGCAACAATGTTTTTTGTCTTTAAATTCCTTGATCCCGTTTTGTGCGTCCGCATTTGGTTGATTTTGTTAAAATCTTGGCTGTGAGCGGAATCGATCCCCAGCGTCCTTTTTGCTTGTTCCTTAACTTTGACTAATTTGCATTCAAAAGTCGCACACAAGAGGCTCATCTCGGGCTTTCCCGTGCGCTATATACACTACAGCTATATATATATATATATATATATATTGCTTCATGGCGTATATACTAGCATTGACTACTTGCGCCTCTGCTACTCCGTAATGAATAGTCCGACCGTCGTATAAACCTCCGAAATGGTCCGAAAGTCGGACGGCCCTGTGCCGCTTTTCACTCTTTCATTTTTCGCTTTAAATTGTAAAAATAAACGCTGAAAAAGAATTTGGAAGCTTAATACGCATTAGAGAAAAAATTTAAGTAAAATCCATTGAATAGCGTGCGTTTTGAGCGAATCTCTTGGGAACTTCATTTGCTACAAATAAATTGTCATTTTCATGTACAGTGGAGTTTTCAATCGGGAATTGATATGGTCAGGAGTTTAATTAAGATGAGTCGCTTGTTTCTATTAAAATGTTAGTTCGGGTGTAGTTGCAAAGTAATTAATACCAGTAGACGGGAATGTGCCAAGAAAATAACGAATAAAATTGTTTGACTGAATGGGTTCCATTCCAAGTGTTATTTCGTGCAAAATAAAATGAAATGTAAATGTATTTAAAAAACTCCTGGCTGTGAATCATCTTAGATCGCTTCCCTGAAATTAATGGAATGATTTTTTTTTAGTGGATTTTGGCCTTTTCCCTCGTCCTATAAATCGGGGACATATTATGTTAAACGTAAATTAAATTTAGTTTTAATTGAAATCTTTAAACGCATTTCTGACGAGATTAGAGACGTAGCAAGGATTTTAAAACTGTACTTGTGAGTTATCCACATTTGTAAAATTCCAAAAAAAAAACGTCCAGGCATGAATTTATTCGTGCAGCAGGGTATACGGTGCATAAAGTTCTGAAAAGGGTGTGCCGTGTGCGTGTAATTAAATTCCTTATCTATTATAAACAAGAGTAAAAATTTTACAGCAAAAATGCGCAATTTTTAGCTAGTTCTTCTGCGCAACACGTTCTAATACAGTGTCGCTTTTTTGAAGTGAAGATGAACTGCAGAAAAAATACAATGAGTGCACAGAAAAAAGAACACTCGAGAAACGTCGCATGTAGTACGTCTTTTTCTTGCAAAATTTGGTCTTTAAGTACACTGTACAATGAACATTCTTTTGGACAATATATTTTTTTGTATTCGCCTAGATGGGCAAGGGGGGTATGCCTCCCAAAATCCCGATTACTGCCGACACCTAAATTACCAGAATCCCGATTATCCCCGGACAGCCCCCCCCACCCCCTTCTAAATTTTAGGGGTCCCACTCATAGGTGGGCAGCCAGCCTTTCGGATTTTGGAGGGTGGTATACCCGACCCCTGTTATTTGGGGGGAAG
Organism: Microlaimidae sp. YZB2_3; assembly: GCA_030248175.1. Taxonomy (NCBI): domain Eukaryota; kingdom Metazoa; phylum Nematoda; class Chromadorea; order Desmodorida; family Microlaimidae; species Microlaimidae sp. YZB2_3. The sequence goes on along the minus strand of JASAMX010018854.1, from coordinate 66,345 downwards.
GGAGGGTGGGGTGTCCCAAAATTTTTTTTGGGGTATACCTAAAATACCTCATTTTTAGCGTTTTTAGTACTGGGACCGCCACAGTTTAGGGGGGTGTCCGGGTTACCCCACAATTTCAGGGGGAGGGTGTCGGCTATAATGGGAATTTTTGGGGGTATAATTCCCCAACCCCCTCCCCTGCCCACCTATGAGTTTTAAAGTATTTTGCTTTCCCCACTTGACCTCCTTCTGGGTTTGAAAATTGTCTACCCTGGGTCCTTGGTCGGGTCGGTCCCCTAAAGAACCAGGGGGTTCGACCCACTCCCTTAGCACGCCCCTCCCCAAACCCCCCTGCCCACCTACGGTCCCAGTACTAAAAGCGCTAAAAATGGGGTATTTGAGATAGGGACACCCCCTCCAAAATTTCAGGAATCGGGTATACCCCCCAAAATCTGAGAGGCTGCCCGCCTATGGTAGTAGGGGTCACATAGTGGAAATCTGAGGTACAGTGCTTTACGTGACTGAGCAAGTAGCCGAGAAAGTTTGTTCTTCCAATTCTACCATAGGTGGGCAGCCTCCTGGATTTTGGGGGGTATACCAGACTCCCGAAATTTGGAGGGGTGTCCCAAAAAATTTTTTGGGGTATACCTCAACTCAAATACCCCATTTTTAGTGTTTTTAGTACTGGGACCCTCCAAATTTTAGGGGGGGGGTGTCCGGGGTACCCCCAAATTTTAGGGGTCGTGTCGGCTATAGTCAAGACTTTTGGGGGAGTGTAACCCCCCTTCCCCCTGCCCACCTATGTATGTATTCTACTATATAGCTTAACTGTGATTGTGGTGTTGCTGCAATCCATCAGCTTGAACCATTTGCGCATTTCCTATTCCTTGATCCGTGAAGCCGTTAGCCCTCTGTATTATTCATGGACTCTTTACTCTGCGTAGGGAAAACCAGGGGTCCGTGACGCTTCTCGCTTAGCGACCGCAGCCCTCTCCACTCTCCCACTATATTATATGCGCAATGTTGTATTAGCCGAGGTCTGAAAAGCAGCTAACTAATGCGGCCGGAATGCTAATTGTTAGCCTTGACTAATTTTGGTGGCCTAGCTTTTCGCGCTCGTTGCATATATTTTGTGTGTGTATGTGTAATATTTGATTTTGTTAGTTGGTTTAAAGAAATTTTTTTGAATTTGAAAATAATTATTCATTTTTTGTGAATTTAATTTGTATTATTGTGTTAGCGAAATAGGTATAAAATAAGATTCCTAATTTGAATATTTGATACTCTTGTGTAAAAATTTTACTGTAGGCTTAATTTCCTATTGCATACTCACTAGATTTTTTCCAGACGAAAATATAACGAGAGCATTGGCTTTCATAAATAAATTAATGATTACTTCTTCATGAAAAAGTACATTAAGCTGTGTGTAAAAAAACCTGTTCCGTTGCGAACGCATTAATACTTGATTCGAAAACCACAGCAGGTTCAAAGCATTTTAAGCTAAGCTTAAAGTAGGTACTGTTTGTGTTTGCCGTTTGGCGGCTTCCACCCTGGTTCATACTTCGTCCAAAGGGTTCAAAGAACAGTTTTAAAGCCTTGTTTATACTTAGTCTAGAGGACAAAATCGAAAGGACAATCCAAAAGATAGTCCAAAAGACAATCCAAACAAAAACACTATTCAAAAGCAAAAAAGCCCCAAAGAATAAAGCGCAAAGATTCTTAAATCTATATTTTTATTTATATTTCGTCCAAAGTGTTAAAAAGGCAAAGTCCAATTTTTGACAAGCCAAAGTGGGCAATTTAAAGGTTTCCTTTGGATAATCCAAACCAAAGATGTCTTTTGAACATCTAAAACGAAGTTGAAATATTTAAATTTGCGTTTTGACAGTTTTGGATTCTTTGGAAAGTATTAGCAGAAGCTTTCATACTTCGTCCAAATCCAAAGGACAAAATTTTCCAAAGAACATCTTTAGATTGTGCAAAGAGCAGTTTTAGCTTGTTCAAAAGTCCTTTGGATTTGTTTTTTGGACGAACTATGAACATGCTTAAAAATTTTCTTTGGACTCTGTTTCTTTGGATTTTGTCCTTTGGACACTTTGAACGAAGTTTGAACCAGCCTTTGCCTGGTCTCACAGCTTGGTTCCGGCTGGCTGGTCGTGCTCAAGGAATCCTCAGGGATTTAACTTACAGAATTTCCTGTCCACTTTACCTTCCATTGGAAATAACACCAAAACTAAAAAAAATATCAAACTTGTAACTTTTCGGATCTATTAACCAAGCGCGTTTTAATAAAGTGATATAAAATTGAAAACAAAAAATACCTTTACTTTTCGCAAGATACATATAATTGCGTGTAAATATGCGTATATATTTTTTGATACACATTAAACTATGATAGTCAGCATTAACAATTGTCTTAAAAAACGAATCGATGATTTATTTCGATTAAGCACTGGTCTGATTTTTATTATATGAGTGCAAATTTGTTTAGAAGCGGTTACAGATGAAACTGCTGATGGAGAAACAGATGGGGAAAATTTTGAAGAAAGAAATTTGGTGGAAGTGGCTGATGCAGCCAGAGCACAATTAGAGTAAGAAACTGATGATGTTCCTTCCTACCTTCTAATATCATGCTCCAAAAAGCTCCAAATAAAGTTTACAATAAAATTTCACAAAATAAAATTTAATAATATTACTCCTTAATTTTTTTATGAAATTAGAATAAAGATGGGTGAAGCTTCGGATTTTCGAAGCAAAAATTTGTAGAATGCAAAAAGTTAGGCTTATATTTTTTTGTTTATAAAAATAAATACATTGTAAAACAAAAAAAAATATAATTTGTATAATGATTAAAGTTTTATTACTTGCGAAACTTTTTTTCTAAGAAATGCAATGAAGTATTGTTTTCGGATATTGTTCTTTTAAATTCGAAACAGACATGGGATTCTCTATATTGAAACGTTAGTTAAAAATATATTGGAAGACTAGAACAGTTGTAAAACGGTATTGAATTGCGGTTAGGATATTTAAATCACAAACTTAAACCTAGACGCTACTCAGTTGTCGACAATTGGTTTTTATCCGTCCCATTCTGCAATGACGGATCGCTTTTTCAGAACAAAGGACGGGCATACGATACTATCGCCAAGCTTAAAATAACACGGTATAGGGTCACATATACATCATTAATACGCCTTCTTTTCCAGTGGTTTTTGTTCTTGGCGTATTTGAGCGATTATTAATCAAAATTGAGTTGAGAGAAAAAAATTGTTTAAAACGGAAATATAGTGTTTTAAATTGGTTTACCCTGATTGCTATTTATCTTTATAGTAGTTATTTGTAAAAGAATTTTTTGGGAAAAAGTTCATTTGCTAAAAAAAAACGATCATTTTGATTTCTTTAGCAAGTAAATAAACAATTATTTATTTAAAGTTATTAAAATAATTGGATGGTTTTATTGCATTATAGGGAGCTAGCTGCGGTTAAAGAAAAGTTGGAGTACTTACAAACGCTGAGCCAACAGTATGAAGCTGCGGAGAGACAACAGGTGGAGGACGAGGAATTCCTGCAAAGGCTGGCGGAGGAAAAACGCCGCCTTCAGGCTCAAGACTCAGAGGCACCGGGGGACAGCGAATGGACCGACCGAGATGAGCCTGCGGGTCTGGGGAGGTGAGTCTGTGATTATTATATATGGCTACGCGTGTGATTTTGAGTTAATTAAGTTCGAAAATGAAATTACTTTAGAGATTCTTTAAAATTAGAATGTACTATAGGTTACTTTTATTACACAATACGTAGTTAAAAATAAATTTTATTTTACATTATAAACACTAGGGAAAAGTAGTATTTGTGCTATAAAAAAAGAACAATACAGCAAAATAGTAATAATATGAGCAAAGTTTTAGAAAAATGATGAATGGCGCGTATTGAAATTGTGGCATTTAAAAGCAATTATGTTAAATAGGGCTTACGAGGACTTGGAATCTCCGGCTGAACAGAATGAATTGGAGGCGGAAAGAGAGCGGTTGCGCGCCATTCAATCCGAGCTCCTTAACTTTCACCAGCGGGAAAACAGAGCTAGGCAGAATGAGTCGGAGTTAAATGCCCAGGGGTTCAGAGGGGAGCAAGGACCCTCTCCCTCTGCTGACCTACCCAACAACAGGCGGCTACTCACTCGACCGGGGTAAGTTTTTTGCCTTGAGTATAGTTTTAGAAATTATTTTTTCAAAAGTGAAATTTTAAATTTATGCTAATGCAAATTTGGTGTTTAGGGTTTAGTCGGTGTTTCGGTTTTAAAGGTCTTAACTATTTACATACCGTATTATTTGTGTTCAAAATTTGTGTTATTTAAATTAAAATGGTTTAATAGTGATTGCAAGTTTAATACATTTGATGAGATTAGAAAAAAATCAGGAAAAAATTAAAACTCTTGAAAGGTAACGTCTAATCAAATAGGATTGAGTGTAGAAACAATTTTAGATGAATATATCTTGCTAACGGTACGGTTGATTGATACAAAAAATTTTAAGGATGCACTGATATTATAATTATCGTCTTAATCAACCGTCGTTAACGAAATGTGGTCACCTGAAAACAAACTTGAGCTTGCAAAGTTCTTGTTTAATATTACTAAAATTATTACTGTTTGATTATTGTTAGTAGCACAGAGTTTCTCGTCAATTTTCTTTCTTTTCCCCTTAAAAAAGTTTGGCTTCACTATTTATTATCAGTGTATAGACGTGGAGAATTAAAGGAGACTGGAGTTTGTCAGCGCTTTTTCTATATTAATACACTCTATTTTATTGGAATTTGGGAGGAGAGATCTAGAATTTGGGCGGAATTGAGTGGATTAGCGGCAGTGCTATTAGCTCGTTTGTGCGCCCTTGTTGGGTCGCGAGACTCTCGGGTCCCCCGGGGAAACCCGCCCGTCGTATTATAAGGGCGGCCACTGTGTGGAGGGAAATTGGGTAAAGTTGTTGCTTAATGCGCGCCCTTGTTAGCATACATTCGGGGAGTGATTTCTTTTAATTTCGAGATAATTCAGCCGACGACAGAGCTTTGATTCGGCGGAACCTCGGGCTCCCCGTCAACCGCCACTACCGTAATAGCAATCCCAAAGACCCCGAACTTTAGCTCTTCTAGGTTCTAGTTCCAATCTTCCCACGTCAATAGACAATGGCGGTCGGCCTCGGTGTATTGCTTTGTTTTTGTCGGGTTTAGATGTGTAAAATACCGTCCGGTAGTCACCTTTATCACGAGCAGGATTATGTATTTATTATGTAATTTAAAGAGTCAACATAACCGGTTTTATTAGTACTAGGGGAAGGAAATATTTTGAAAAATGGATGCTCAAAATAAGGTGCTCCTAGTTTGTGTGCTCCTAATTTGCTTCTAATTGGTTTGAAAGTTGTTTTTATGTTTGGATAGATTTTAAAAATAAAACCTTTTGTTTAATTTGAATGTTTTGATTAGAAGCCAAAAATTTTTAGGTGGGTTACCACCACCGGGAGATGGGATCCCAAAACAAAGGGGAAAAATTTTTGACTAAAGGGTATTATAATGACGAAAATAGACAGTTTAAACCTTGGGGTTTAAATAGTTAGTTAATTCTACCAGGCCTACATAATTCAACAAAACGAAACGATGAAAGCGTGATATATTTTCTGAAGAAACTTTTCGGTGGACTTTCGATAAATATGATGCAAAATTTTAACCTTGTGTCCGCGTGGCAATCGATAATTAATGTTTATTATTTTTTGCGACAGTTCATAAGCCTCCTGGCCACCAATAGGACAGGACAAGACGGTAAAGATGATTAAAGTGATTTTAGGGCAAGTGGTGGTGCGCCGCGCATCGGAGCGGCGCAGGCTGCGCAGTCACGTGCACCGCCGCTGCAGCGCCCAGGGCGCCAGCAGTCGCAGGAAGAAGACCCGGACTCACAACCTTTCATTAGCAACCCACGATTAGCCAGTTTCAGACGCAACAACCAATTCGAAACGATTAGAAATGAACCAAATGTAAGGAGTTACTCACTCACATTACACACGAGAGTAAGAACAGAAAAGGCCTGGCCTGAGGGATACCACTGAGCAATTGGGTTTAAAACTTGAAAAAAATATTATTTGGTGTTTTTAGAAGAGAGAGTACCAGGAGTTTTACAACAAAATATTTTAAATAGTGGTAATTCCGGCAAAATACTTTTTTTAATTTATTATCAGTTAGTTAATTTAAAAATAACGAAACTTTGTGCCATTTGTTGTGTTTTTTTAACGGACAATTTTAACATTTATTTTAGCTTAGTAATTGTAATGTTGAAACTATTTTGTTATTTTAATATTTGAATTTTTCAGACGCATGCAGCTGAAACTGTAAATGGCCACTATCAACAACTGCAGGCGCACATCGATTCCATTCGATCAATTTTTCATCATATGTCCGGCAATGAACTTTCTCCTCACAGCAATTTGAACAGCAACCTCGCTCAGCAGACTTACAACGCTCAGCATCAGCACCCGTGGACCAACACAGCTGCATTCCCCTGCCTGGACCCCGTACAGAGTCTGCAGCAGCAACAGATGATGCTGGGCCAACTGGTCATGTGCCAACAGCAACTGCAAATGCACCAAATGGAGCTGCAACAGCTTCGTCAGTACTGTCAAGAGATCCAGAGCACCAACAACAGCGCTTGTAACAGCGAGATGAACCGATCGCACAGTAATCTCCCACCCCCGGCGCCCACTAGGCCTTATCAGTTCGACGGACGTCCGTTAAGCAGCGGGTCTCTCTACAATCTCCTGGCGCCAAATCCCTACCTCCCACCCAACATGTACTGTCCCCCGCCGCATTTAGTTGGCAATATGATGAACAGAAACAATAATTATAGTAATAATAACAATAATAATAATAATAGTAATTCCCGCTGCGCCACGCCGGTTGAGATGGTGAGCCAGCGCCACAACGCAGCCCGCCACCCCTGGGCCCCCGTCACCGCGCCGAACATGGCCCAGAGCTGGCATCCCGGCGGACCTCACCCGCCCCCCAAAACACAAAACTTAGGCTCCACCTATCATCCGGGACTAGGGAACAGCGGATCAGCGGGCAACAATCACCCGGGGTCACTACTGGCCGGAACGCCGGATAGAAGACACACAGTGAATGACCCGGAGGAAACGGAGGTGAATATTTTTTGGAGTTTGTAGATTTATTGACTAATGTTGTAATTAACAAAATTCCATTCCTTAGATGGATATAACATAATATATAAATTTTAGTTTAAAGATTTAGTAATTAAAAAAATTCATTGCTTAACTGGATACGACATATACATACATTGTAACAAGTTCCGTTGTGATTATATTTCAAAAACACAACGCCTTATAAATACTAGTTGTAAAGTTAATTCAGCGGATGATAGTGCAACGTAGCATATCAGTCGATGAAGTAACAAGCTAGAGTTTAAAGGTTCAAGTCCAGTGTCGGCCATTTTTGAGTCGAAAACTTAAAATTAAATTGATAAATTGGTTCGCATTTTTTCGCCCTGTTATTTCTGGACGTCAATAATCTAGATCTGTATTACTTTACATGCATGATTAGTTACAATAACAATCAAATTGTTACAATAATACTTTTTAAGGTTAAATCGAGAGGAAGAACATCCTTAGGAGACTTGCAAGTGCCCAGACTGGACTTGTCTCAGAGCAAACAGAGCAATGTGTATTCCAGGCAACGAACTAACTCCACCAGGTTTGTGAATGCGAATGCCTTCTTGTATTTACATGTTATACTTTTAGTAGTTGTGTGTTACGAGCCTTAACAGCGCGCTTGACAAAGTAGACAAAAAAACCAAAAAATAATAAGACAGGAATTTTGTTTTATCAAAAATCAAAAAGAATTGCTATAAAAATATTTCACACTTTTATAGCAATTATATTGATTTATATTGCTTTGATATAAAAATATTTCACACTTTTATAGCAATTATATTATTATATTGATTACAACAAGTCACAAAAAACAAACAAATTTTAACGCTTCTTCAGTGAAATCAGGTTTATTTTAAGCGTTACCTGTTCTATGGAACTAAGGTTAAGAGTTAAATGTAATATAAAAAATTTTAGAAGTAGCACGGCAGGATATCCGGAAAAGAACGCACTGAGAAGTTCCATGCCCAGGACAGTTGCCTCCAGCGGGGCTTCGCAGGAATATCTGGTCCACGCCAGCGCACACGGGCGCCACAACACGGGAGGAGGGTAAGTTTCCTAAACTAAAAAAAATTGATTGTTCTTTTCTTGTTACAGCATTGGTACCAATTCCAGCCCCCAACCCTTTGATATAGGACGTAATGTAGACTTAATTCAAAACAATTTAATTAGTTTTCGTAGTTGCACTATTGATATCCAAATTTTAATAAAAATCTTATTAGCTACCAAGCTTACAATTGATTTCTTGGGGTTAAAACAATCGCGTAAAATTAAAAAATAATATTTAATAATAAAAAAAAGTTTTAAAAACTCTTATTAAATTAGGGAAAGAAATTAAAAATTTTATTTTTCTTGTACTAAAAAAAAATAATTTTTTAAGAGTTTTTTTGCTTTTTTTTAATAGAATTTAGAAAATAATTTAGGGACCAGTTCGACGCTATTCGGGAAGTGATATATTCGGAAGTGGCCACGCTTATTTCTCAAAACGAACAACGACCCCAGTTTCTATTGGAACTTTTCAGAGAGCTACAACTTCTTAAAACGGACTATTTGAAAGCCAAAACAGTTCAGGTAAAAAATCAATATATTTTGACGTTGTTTTTTTGTATTATATTTTTTATGTAGCACCACACAGCAAGCTAAACAGCAATGGCATTTAATTATATTTTTTTGTTTTTAGGCCATTCGTGATTTACTTAATCGCTATTATACCGAAACGGAAGGGGAGGATAATTTGGACGATAATGACATAGTTTGTGAGGAAAACTCACATTTAGAAACTGTTTACAGTAGCGGGCGGACGATAAGACAGGTAATAAAGTGCGATGAATTATTTTTTGGTGAATTGAATATTTACAGGTTTTTTTTTATAAAATCATATAAAATTAATCAAGCGTAAATAAATAAAACAAAACTGTTATGAAATTAGATATTGTGGAGTTAGATAAAACGAGGGGTATTATTTTTAAATCAAAAAAATAGTTGGTCTCAATAATCTGGTGCCAATTAAAAGAAATAACAGTAATTCGTAAATATTTTTAATTGATTTTATAAAAATAAGTAAGTATAAAATAGGTAAGTATAAAATATGAAAGTATACAATAAGTAAATATTAAAATAAAAACTTATTATTGATTAATTTTAAGGTTCCTCAAGGGGAATTTAAACAGTACCTCAGCACAACCACAGTGGACGCAACGGGGACCGACAGTTCTCGATCGGAAGAGGAACAAAAACAGGTAATAATCCATTTTTCGCAGATATTGTGCTGTGTTTTTAGATACAATCAAAAAAGTAAATGGAATTTTTATCTTAAATTTTTAAAGCAAAATCCGATTGCTTTGAGAGTGGAGCTTAATTTGAGTCAAGCTCCAGGTCGTTTGGGAGTCTATAATTAGTGGGAACCGGCTAAGTGAATGCTTTGCCACAGTCTTAGCTAGGGTAAGCTGTGCTGAGCGTCACTTAGGACGGAGCTCATACTGAACAACCGAGCTTCGTTTTATTAGAGAGAAGATAAGAATAAAAGTATCGGTAAGCATAGGTGTGAGTGTAGTGCTGTGAGCATGTATTGCACGACTATATTTTTAGTTTTTGTGTGTGTGATTTTTTTATATTTTTTTAAGTATTGTTAGTTAATTGAATTTTGTGCATGATTTGCTTCAAAAGTTCGTGTTTTTTATTAATTTTTACTGATCTAATCAAAATATTACTAGTAATAAACATAAAATTTAGTTTGTTTTATTAAGAAGTAATTCGAATACATTGGGCATTATGCCACATAAGGTTATTGAGTGCTATTTTTCCTGATTTTAAAGATACAAAAAAATTTTCTTTTTCAGGTTGTGATAAATAAAATTATGTAGGTGGTATGAGTTTCTTTCTAGTACTTTATGATATTGTGTTTTTTAGATATCAAAGAGGTTTGAGATCACCGAAATAATAAATTTTAGTACTTTTATCAGTTCTATTTAAACAATAATTTAGTTTTTCACCATCCTAGCGGAAGCATTAGAATGATAATGGGTTTTTTTTGTGGTATTTCTTGCTTTTACTTGATAGTTTTTGTTGCTGCAATTTTTTGTTTAAATAGAAGATTTTTTACTTTCAATTTATTTAAATTAAAAGATTTTTGGTTGTACAAATATCTTAGAGATAAAATAGTTTCAAATAAAATGGTGTACTATTATAAAGATTAAAAAATTTGGGTTATTTAGTCATGGTTGTCGTTTGTAATCATTTTGTGCCATTGCCATAATTTTATGTAACACTACTAGTTAGTAAGGCTACAAATAATACAGTATTCTAATAATTTTTAGGTGCGATCTTCTGCCCGCGGGGCGGTGCACGATTACTCGGAATCCGCGGTGTCGGCTGGGAGTCTGTCCACCCCCGAGGGTGCCTCCGCCAGTAGCGACCACCTCAACACCACTGTCATTCAACGGGACACGAAGGTAAAAACAGGTTATTTTCTCTCGTGGGATGCACGTTGATAACATGCTATCCCTGAGAGTGCACTAAAACTAATTTAACTCTGATCTTCCGAAAACTTTATAGCGCGTAACAGCTACGGATTTCAAGGCTTCCCGTCTCCTTTTTTATGCTAAGTTGCTGACTTTTTATAAATCATTATACTGTATTTTAAGAATGTTTTGTTAATTTTTTTTCAAAACTTGTTTAAAACGTTAAAAATAATTGTAAAAATATAGTTGAAATAACATAACAGTATAATGATCTGCTTGAAATGAGTGAACTTCCGAAATATCATAAATATTTGTGAGTAGGAAAATCACTAATAAGTTGCGCAGATTGTCGCTTCAGCGAAAACTCGATGGGTTAGTATGTTTGCGAGTGTTTTTTTTTTATTTTATGAAATTTACAAAAAAAATTTTGTCAGTTAAAATTGGAAGTTCTTTTGAAAAAAATGAAAAAATAAAATTTGCGCAAAATTTAAAAAAAAAAATTGTCTCCTTTTGTTTTAAGCAAAACGGTTAATTTTTATTCCAATTATATGTTTGGTGTTTGAATGTTGTTGTATATAATGTCGATTTGCTGTCCTTCACTCCGACTTCGGTCAATCATTCTTTCTAGGTCCGCCCTTCTAAACGGTTTGAGAATTTGGAGGATATTAAGGATGTCAAAGAAAACCTGGCAGAAAATAACTCCGGAGCCACACAAAAATCTCCTGGCCCAAAATACACTGCTCAAAATAAATATGTTAGATCCGACTCTTCTGACAATAGCAGAAAAGTAAGAAATTTTTTTTTATATTAAGATATTCTTAATATTACAGTGTCAGTTTTGTGAGCGTAAAGAGGTCAATTCTTCGTGGTGTGAAAGTGCGCGCTTTTACAGTGGCCGGTTTTGTGGAACAAGACTAATTTTATAGCCCAATGAGCAGTTTACACAGCAAAATTAACCTTCACGGAATAAACCGCATCAACTTGAATTGTTTTACATTTTAAGATTGTTTTTCAAAAACAATCTTTAAGTGTAAATAAATATAATTTCTAATAATTAAAAAACTGTATGATTATAGAGCAGTACTCCCGCAAGAAGAAGTAAAGTGAATGTGAAAGCTTTGGAAAGCCAAATCGAAGAAATCGTGGACGAACTGGTTCCTTTTCTGAAAGTAGGTTTATAGTGTCAGTTCTACTAGAAATAAATTTATACTTTCAAAATGGTATTGTTTGGAAATTTTATAATAATAATAGTAGGTACAATAGCTTAATTATGATTTTTTTTGTTATTTAAAATCTTTTCATCATTTTTAAATTGTAAAACAGACATAAGACGGGCATAAAGCAATATTTTTTACTAGGTTTCAGTATTTCGTTAAACATTCGATTTGTATAAAACCTTTTGTTTAGTCTATTGTAAAAATGATATTTTTTATTTTTATCAATAATATTTACAGGAACATACGAAAGCCACCTGCTCAGCGCAAATGCTGCAATATTTGCGAAAACTGGTTGTGACTTTGACGATCAGCAAGTGCCTTTCCCCCGCCACAGATTCCGAATTCTTCAGCAAACAAATATCAACGATAATGGACGAAAGGCTGGCCAAATATGTGGGGCAAAAGTATTAATTTTTGCTTATGCGGAAATAAATCAAAAGTATATTGGGTTTTTTTTTTACCTGTTGCTGCTTGATCCATTGTCAAAAAGTGATTGCAACCTGCTAAAAAAATCATCTTTTTACTCCGCTACATTAGGTGAGAAAATGCCAATTGGCGCGTTTCAAGACTCCTTAACATCGCAAAAAAGATTAATGGCTCGTTTTATTTCATGTTAATACGCTCAATAAACGGATAATACACTTTTTTAAAATTAAATCCAAGTTTTTTTTTAATTTTTGAGATTTCGTTGTGTTTCAGGCTAGAATCCTGCGGAAAGGACCTGTTGACGGATGTGTCTGAAATTGTTTTCAATGAAATGGCATTTCATCAACTTATGCAAAACATAGAGGGAGGGGTGCTGGCGGGACGTTCCAAAAGTTCCACGCCCTCCTCGGTGGCTTCAGAACCAGTTCAGGTTAAATTAAATTTGGAATTTATTTAATATATAATTAAGTTTTTTTAGTGTAAGATATCAAAAACAATTTACACAGAGAAAACATAAAGTAGCAAAAATTTTATTATTTTAAAAAAAAATTATTAACTTCATTTTTTATGTTTATAAGTATAGTTAATAATATTAAAATTTGTATTTTAGGGCGACAGACCAGGGTCTTCTGATAGTTCGACCGACACCAGGCGTGTACCATTGAAAGTAAGTTTTCAATATTTTTTAAAATGAATTTAAAGAAACACAAGATATAATATTCAACGCTTTTTTATTATAAAATCCTTTTTCAGACCAAAACAAAGGCCAATGGAAGTCATTCGTCTAGACCGGATTTTCCATCGCCTCTGGGTGCACACAAGGCAATAAGTCTAGCTATCAGTGAACTAAAAACCTCCTCTAGGTAACAAATATTAATTATCCTAAATAAATAAAATTTATTTTACGTCAATATAGAAAATCTTACTGGTAAAAACTGAAATGATCATTATCTCGGCAAAAAAAATTGCGAATTATACAAAAGTTACTTAAAATTGCTAGAAAATTATTGATTTTAGTTTTATATAAATAAAACTTCTAGTAGCAAGACTTTTTTTTTGTTTTTAGTGATTTCTTTCTATGTTTAGAAGTTTTATCGCGCACAGCAACGCATAATTTTTAATAACTGTTAAAAACTGCTTTATAAAATGCGGATTTAATAAACTTTTCTGCTTCTTTCTGTTTGTGATAAGTTTGAAATATTTACAACGCCAATTTGGTGTTTTAATACTTTGCAATTTGTAATAATGTACTTTTGTTTTTTTTAGTGATGATGGAATTGCGGAAAATAAAGAATCGTCTCTGAGCGAAAGTGTGGAAAATTTTAAAGCACCAACACCTCGGTTGCCCAAAGTAGCAGTGGCGAATGATCCGGAAAAACATACAGCAGTCGCCAGGTTTGTAAATTTTATAACGAATTATTGTCTTCCAAATAATAAAGACAAAGATATGATTTTTGAGTATTATTGTGCTGATTCCCGCGAATTCAATGCACCGAAAAACTAAGATTGCAGTCGAACAAAGCTTTTAATTTAAAAAAAAAATATTTATATTCTCATTTCACCATGATTAAAAGCAATTAAATTACAATTTATTTTCTGAGCTTTATGCCACCTCCATTAATAATGTTCCTTCGAGCTGCGGATAAAATTTACTAGGAGCTCCGGAGCAACCCCCTGAGTTATTGAGCTCCGCTCTATTTTTGTAATAAGTTTAAGAATAAATAAAAATTACTACCATATAATTATAATAGCATCAAAAAATTTTATAAAATGACGGGGTTTTTTTTAAATGTATTCATCAAAATAATCCTAAAAATCCAAATAGAATAACTTAAAACGTATATCATGCTTGAATAAACTTAAAATAGCTTAGTTGAGGCGAGGATCGGAGCTCCCTCCTTTTTAAAAGGTCATAGCTCCAGACAAAGTTTGATTTTGGAGAGTAGAAATATCTGTAATCGCCATGTAATGATTGATGTTTTTTTAGACAGTTGGGTGAGGATATAGAATTGGCGTTAAGTTGTGGAAGTCGAGAAGGTTCCCACGACTCAGCGTCCATGCATACTGCTTCTAATTGTGATATCGGACTAGTAAGCGTGTTTTTTATATTATTTCAATTCTAATTAAAAAAAATTAGGAAGAATTAGCTTTTGTAACAAGTAATTAATATTTATTACTTAATATGGAAATTTTATCCACTGATCTATTTTAGAAAGTTGATTCAAAAGAAAGCACTCCCGCAGAAGAAATTCCAGAGCAAATAGAAGTCGGGAAAACATCTTATCCGGTCGGGAAAAAAGTAAACTTTTTTATGTTTGTTTTTAAATAAAGTGGTGTATAAATAAGTGTAATTCACTTTATAGAAAATATAGTTTCAAGCGTGCTATGCTGTCAGTATGAAGAAAGTGCTAAAAAAAAGTTCAAAAATAACAATAAAAATTTGTTTTTAACCCTTTGCGTTTCTTTCCGCAGCAAATCCGCAGAAGGGATTCCGCGCCAGTGCTGCTCTTTGTTAAATATCGCGTTTCCCTTCCGGTGCGCGTGAATCTTAACGTTGAGCTGCGGCGATGCTGAATTTCTTCTGTGGATTTCTAGCGCTTTTTTAATAAAAAAAATCCTAAAGAGCAATACGTAACTGAACGAAGACGTACATAAAATGGATTTTCTGATATATAAATACGTATGACACATTTTTCAGCGCTATTATACTATCAAAACAACATTTTTTCCCTTGTCTCCGCAACAATCGGTTATTTGCTCGCTAAGGGCCGCACATTAGTTTTTACGTCAACTCGCTTCCGCTATCCATTTTCAAGAGGTTTCCCCGATTATTTAATAGGAAGGACGATAACGTCTGCTTTTTGCTATACATACATACAGCCATCTTCCGATTCGGCATTGTTAAAAATTTTATGTATTTTTTCCCAAGCCTGTGTATTGTACGGAAAGCCAAAAAAGTATTGTCATTTTCTCTCGCTTGGTTCTTCAGGATTAGTTATTAGCGGATTGGATGGAGGTTTTTTTTTAAGAAAAAAATGATAGTTTTTTTGCAGTTTAATATATTTTAGCTAATTATTTTTTTCTTTTGCAAACTATTAGTTTTCATTTCATACATAAATAAATTTTTAATTCTTGAACGGATTGATAGATTGTCAGCTGACAAACTAATAATAAATCAAACAAACGTCTTTTGTGCTGTTAAGACTAACCAAAAATAAACTCACATAATCATATTTGTCAAATTCATTTAACCATTGGACTACTAAACAACTGTTACTACCTAAAACTTTGTATTGTGGCCAAAAAAATTGTGTGCATGCATGGTTGTTTGTTGAGAAAACTGTTCTTAAAACATGGCTATTAAACCAGTTTACTAATAGCTATTAATGTTTACAACAAGGGCAAAAAGGACTTAAAAATAACTTAAAACAAACTTATAATGCCTTAAAATTAGCTTTCTGCAGACTTTTTTTGTGTTTTTTTAAGTTTATCAAACTTTGTGGAATAAAACGAGAAAAGAAACGACTGTTATATTCTGATAAAAGCATTTCCGGAAAATACATAAGTCATATCCATCATATTTAATAAATATGACTTATGTATTTTCCGGAAATGCCTTTTCTCAGAATATGAGCAGTCGTGCTTCTCGTTTTATTCCACAAACTTCTTTTAATAAACTTAAAAAACACAAAAAATTCTGCAGAAAGCTAAATTTAAGGCATTATAAGCTTGTTTTAAGTTATTTTTAAGTTGTTTTTGCCCTTGTTGTAACATTAATAGCTATTAGTAAACTGGTTTAATAGCCATGTTTTTGAGAACAGGTTTCTATTTGACAAACAACCATGCATGCCACGCAATTTTTTTGGCCACAATACAAAGTTTTAGTAAGTAAGTGTTAACTGTTAGTAGTAGATGGTTAAATGAATTTGAATATGATTAAATTATGTGAGTTTATTTTTGGTTAGTCTTAACAGCACAAAAGACGTTTGTTTGATTTATTATTAGTTTGTCAGCTGACAATCTATCAATCCGTTCAAGAATTAAAAATTTATTTGCTTATGTATGAAATGAAAACTAATAGTTGCAAGAAGAAAAAAATAATTAGCTAAAATATATTAAACTGGGAGAAAAACTCTGAGGTATTTTCTTAAAAAAAAAACCTCCATCAATCCGGCTTAATAACTAATCCTAAAGAACCAAGCGAGAAAATGACAATCTTTTGGCTTTCCATTACAATACACAGGCTTGGGAAAAATACATAAAATTTTTTAACAATCAAATCGGAAGATGGCTGTATGTATGTATGTATAGGCCGGAAGCAGACGTTACATGGTCCGTCGTCATTTTTCCTTATTAAATAAATCGGGGAACCTCTTGAAAATGGATAGCGGAAGCGAGTTGACGTAAAAACTAATGCTGCGGCCCCACGGTTTTTAGCGAGCAAAAAAAATAACCCAAAACGCTTGCACGAGACAAGGAAAAAATGTTGTTTTGATAGTATAATAGCGCTGAAAAATGTGTAACAAAATCTAGTATTGCTGTGTCGGAAAATCCGAATTAAATAATTGCAGGATGAGAACACCTGGGTTTAGCTTTCGAGCTACTGGATTGGACATTATACAGGTTTATATCGGGGTTTCGTGCGCCCTAATAGCTTCTAGAGGGAGAAGGTATATAGTCGGTCTACAGGGACCTCTTCCCATATCGGCTAATAAGACGCGATTGTTTTCTCGTTAGTCCCCGAGTGTTGGATTCAAGTGGGAGTCGTGTTTCATCCATTTGACTGCACCGCAAAAGGCGAGAGATATCCCACAATAACTACTTAAAGTGGGCATTTGCATTTATTTCGAAAACTAAGCATCTTAAGTTAGTCAAATTAAGTTTGACATAGATTCAGAGATACACAGATTGACATATTGAAATTCAGAGACACACTATGACCATACATGGGCAAGTTGGTCCGGAGTGGGGGGGGCTAAACCCCAAATTAAGGGGGGGGGGTTAAAATCCGAAAAACGCAAAATACCCATATCGTTTTTTTTTCTGGAGTGCATTTTACCCATATCGTTTTTCGATTTTGAAGGAAAAATAGGTAAAAAACGCTAATTTTAGGTCAAAAAGCCCTTTTTATTGCATTTTTGAGCTTTTTATTGTTTAAAACATTCATTTTGACCTCAAAACTTAAGTTTGGAGGCAGTTAGAAGTCATTTTAAAGACATTTTTTTCGTCAATTTTCCAAAATTGGGGAAGGGGTTAACCTTTTCTCCCCCTACTTCTGAGTGGGGGGGGGGTTAAACCCCCCTTTTCAGAATTTGGGGGGTTAAACCCCCCCCCCCAACCCCCCGTGCCCATGTATGACTTTGACATACACAGATAGATTCAATACATATATACCTAAGGCACTTTTGCCTTAAATATTCAATGGCAATACTATATACCTACATGTTAAAACTTATATATTATGGGATATGTAGGTTTAAACCCCTTAACAACCGTTTTTGCACTTGTGGGCAGTGGTGTGCCCAGGGGGGGGGCGGGGGGGGGGGCGGCCCCCCCCCCCCCGAAATCCGGCGAAGCCGGATTTTTTTGTAAGGGGGGACCCTTACGTTTTTTAAATTTTAGGAGAGAAAAATTTTTTTCTTTAATATTAATACAGAAACTTTCCTGATGCCTTCCAAAAGCATATTAATAGTAAAAAAACCAAAAATTTACAGTGTTTAGGGTAGTTTAAATCATAGGTCACCGACCTTCGACGGCTCAGGGGGGGGGTCCACACCCCGGGGTGTGGAGGTTTTTGACCTCCAGGGGGGGGGTCACACCCCGGGGTGTTTTTTTTGAAAAAAAGCAGGGGGGGGGGGTCACACCCCGGGTACCATTTTTTTGACCAAAATTGACAATTTTTTGACGAAATTTGACCATTTTTTAAGCATTTTTTGGGATTGTCTAGTTAGGGGGGGTGGTCAAAAATGGGCCTTAGGGGGGGGGGGTCAGGGGTTCAAGGGGTCGATGGGGGGGGGGGAGGGGTCAAAAATGGGCCATAGGGGGGGGGATAGGTCTCAGAGGCCGTAGGGGGGGGGGTGACCCCCCCCTACACCCCCCCCCCCGTCGGTGACCTATGGTTTAAATTGACAATTTATCTTAGTTTTTCGATTTCAAATCGATTATCCCGTTGAGTAGTTAAGGCATACATGTTTAATAAAACTACTATAACCCCTATTGTCCTTTTATTAACGTTTAAACACATGTTTTAAATGTATAAGTATAAAAAAACCTTAAAATTTGTAATAAGTATCATCTGGAATTAAAATTTCTATTGTATTTTAGCGCCTTAAATTCAAAATTTTCTCTCCCGGGGGCATTCTGCCCCCCGGACCCCCCTTACAAGGGGCTCTGCTCCTTGACCCCGTTGGGGGGCTCTCGCCTCCCAAACCACCCATATCTGGGGGACTCCCGCCCCCCAGATCCCCCTTCAGGGTTAGTTTTTACCCCCCCAGACCGCCCCACCCCGAAATGAAATCCTGGGCACGCCACTGCTTGTGGGTATTGGTAGTCCGCCTTTCCCCCCAAGCTTTTGGTAATGGCTGTTTTAACTCTAAAACGATTTTTATACTTTGGGGTAGTCCCCCCCTCCCTTCATCCCCTTTCTTATCAAAGCGTGGCATTTTGTATAGATTTTCTTTTTTTTACTTTTCAAATATTGTGTTATAAAAATTTAAATACAAATTTTAGTGACTCTAAAATCAGAAATTAATGAATATAAAAATTTTTCCCGCTACGCATAAAACTCAGATTTATATATATACAGTAAACTTAATATTATCAGTAATATTTTTTGTTATTATAACTTCAACCATACTCATGCGCAAAATTTAAAGACATCAGACAATAGATAGCTGTGTATTATATGTACAATTTCATCGCCAGATTAATTTTAAAGATCAGACAATTGTGCAGAAATTAAATAAAAAACAAAAGTAAAATTTATGTTGACGCGAACACCAGGGGACGATTTTTAAGCAGTTTTTAGTACATATTTTAAAAAAAATTTCCAGACCCCCCGGCCGACGTTTCTCGTCGGCTGGCGCCGCTACGCGGCGCAGGCGCCGGCGCTTCGCACCGCTCCTGTCACAATATTTCTCCCCCCAAATGAAATCCTGGCTACGCCACTGTTCAGCCATATGTGTGAACTGAATCAGGCAGTCATCAATCATCCATGACCGTTATTAACTTATTACCGCATTTAAACTTCAAAGTTTTATTAGTTTGAGTGCCTACGATTCCCTAAGTTTGATATGTTAGTTTTTTTGTTCTTATTTTGATTTTGTTTACACCTTAAGTAAAATTAGAAACCATAGTTTACCGGCAATCGTAGTTTTTAGATGGTGTCAAATATTGATTTTTGTGCATAAAAGAAATTTATACGTGGTTGAGAAATTATTTGCAATTTTATCGTCCGGTTTAGTGGACTCTTCCATCAGATTTTTTATTCGGTGATAAAATTTACGCAATAAAATGAGATGCATAATAATAGTCAGTCTTATAAAACTGGCAGCTTGAATAAAACTTAGTGGACCAGTGGCGTGTCTTCCTAGCCACTCAATTAGCCACGGGCCAGTCCAATTTAATTAAAGTGGACAGTTTTATTGGAGCTTTGGGAGCGAAATAGCTGGCTTGAGACCGATAAAAGCAAACGGGAATTGACAATATTATATAGAAAAGGTCTTTAGTAGGCTGAAATTTGAACCTTGTTCATAGCGAGGATAAAGAATTAGAACGCACACACAAACGGTATATAATATACATATGAGGAACTAAAACCTTTTTCGTAGTGATTGTTCCCACTTAATTGATGACAGAGCCAAGTCATGTCAATTTTGTCATAAAGATATACATTTTAAAATTACTCCTATGTACCAAATACAGCCTACTCTATAATTGATCAAATTGCTGATTTGACTGTAGGAGAGCCATGATACGCTACGAAAGTGTTTTGTGGCCAAATCACTTTAGGAGGGAATCATAGGTGTTTTTGGGCGCGGGGGGGACAGAGGGGTGCACCCATAGGTGGGCAGGGGGGGGTTATACCCCCAAAATTTCGGATTTTGCTGACACCCCCCCTTAAATTAGGGGTACCCGGGGACACCCTCCCCCCAAATTCGCCTCCCAGAGAAAAATTTTTAAGCGTTATAAAAGGGCTAAAAAAATTTTCCGCGCTTCGCGCGGAGTGTTTATTACCTTGTTTATGTCATATACTTCATTTTTTCTTTTCTTATTCAAAAAACATTAATTAAACATTATTAACCTTTTATTACCTAACGTTTTAAACACCTGTTTTAAAAGTAAAGGGATAAAAAAACCTTAAATTTTGTAATAAACATCATTTGGAATTAAAATTTCTAATGTATTTTAGCGCCTTAAATTACAAATTTCTCCCACGGATGGCGTTCTGCCCCCGGACTTCACTGACAAGGGGTTCTGCTCCTTGACCTCACTCGGGGGCTTTGGCCCTCAGACCCCCATTACTGGGGGGCTGCCGCCCCCAGACCCCCCTTAAGAATTAGTATTTACGCCCCCCAGACCGCCCCTAGCCCCCCAAATGAAATTCTGGGCACGCCAACGCCACTGTTCTAGACCCCCCAAATTTTTATCCTTGGCAACCTAAAAGGGGGGTCGAACTCCAAATTTTTACCTTTGCCGACCCAAAAGGGAGGTCTAGACTCCCCTGGCTTTGGCTACGCCCATGTATGTACTTATATAACTTTTAATTAAATATAAGATTATAGATTAAAAAGTTTGTGATACTTGACTTTATAATCAAGACAATATAATTACTATTCTATTATTACGTAATTATTAAAAAAACTATGATTTCTAATCTAATTCTAAGAATATATAAACACATTATTATTAAAAGAATTAAAAAATAAAATTTATAAGTTGCAATAAGGTTTTATTTTAATTTTACACAGTTTTAAAGCATTTATAAGCTTGTTTTACGTTTTTTAGGCGTTTTAAGCTCATTTTAAGGCATCGCGGAAATATTGGGTACACCCCCCTCAAAATTTGGGTCTTGCCAGACACCCCCCTAAAATTTGACCCTCCTATACCGCTATACCTCCCCAAAATCCGAGAGGCTGCCCACCTATGGGTGCACCCCCCCCCCCCCTAGAGCCAAAATTTTGGACCCCCCCCCCCTAGAAAAAATCCGGGGGGCCCCCCTCCACCCCAAAGCTCGAGAGCGGTCCGGCCTGACCCCCACCCCTAGCGAGGCTGACCCCCCTCCCCTCCCCCGACCAATTTGGAAGTATATTTTTTTATTTACTGTCAAAAACACGGGTTTTTAGTTAAAAACAGTGTTTAAATACACTTTTTGGGCCTAAATAGGCTGTTTTAATTCATAAAATTCAATATTAGACTTAAAAACACTTAAATTATTGAGTTAAAAAAATTTTGCTAAAAAATTAGACCCCCCTGACCCCCCCTAAATTTGAAATCTCACACCCGGGGTCGATTCCCCCTAAAAAGCCAGGGGGGTCCGCACCCCCCTGAACCCCCCCCCCCCCTAAAAAATTTTGGCCTTCCACCTGGGGGTGGACCCCCCCTTAGCGGACCCGACCAAAAACACCTATGGAGGGAATGGTGGTACTCTGGATCTGGGTGGATCAATCAATCAATAGCTGTTAAATATTTATAGGTCCCATCTAAGCTGCAGCTCAAACATTTTCATTTTAAAAGTTAATGGATTCAATTCAACTGTACATTTAGGTATAAAAACACCGATTATGTATACTCCACCACTCATAGGTTTGCAGGGGGGGTTATCGGGTTTATCCCCCAAAAACCCTGATTACTGCCGAGACCCCCATAAATGAACAAGGTCACCGAAGCTGGGGGAGGGTTCCCGAATAAATGACATTTCAAAAACTAGGGGGGTCGATCGAACCCCCTCCCTAGCTTGAGGGTCGACCCGGGGTGGAAGATTTCGAAACCTAGAGGGGTGTAAGGTGGGGTCCAATGTCCGAAGCAAAATACTTTTAAACTTTAATCATAGTTTTCTTTTATAAGATAATACTACATTTTATTGAATAAAAAGCGATATTCTTGTAAAAAAGGGTGTGAAAAATATGAATTTGTGTTAAAAATGTTGAAAGAAAATTTAATATAAAAAAAGTACGAAAATAAAATTTTCTCGAGAGGGGAGGGTGGGGGCGATTCAAAATTCATAGAGGGGGGTCAGGGGTAAAAAATTCGAAAAAAGGAGAGCCTGGATTTTTCTAAGGGGGGGGGGGTTGGCAAATACAAGGGTAGGAAGGGGGGACCCCATAGGCACCGACCTTCGACGGCCAGGGGGGGGGTCTCCCCGGGGGGGGGGGGTTTTTGCTCGGGGGGGGGGGTCCCCCCGGGGGGGGGTTTTGAATTAAAAGGAGGGGGGGGGGTCACACCCTGGGATTTTTTTGCCCTCGCCTTTTTAAGGGGGGGGGGTGGCAAAAATGGGCTTAGGGGGGGGGGGGTCAGGGCTAGGGAAGGGGGGGGGGGAGGGGTGCAAAAATGGGCCTTAGGGGGGGGGGATAGGTCTCAGACGCCGTCCCCCTGTGTTTACCCTATCCCCTTGTTCATCTATGGACCTCCCTTCCTAAAAATTGGGGGTACCCCAGACAGGGACGTACCCAGAGTTTCATTTTGGGGGGGGGGGGAGTGGATTGTAGTACAAAAAAATTTCGGGGGGAGATGGCTTTGCCCATCCCCCCCCCGAAATTTTGGATGGGGGCGGAGGTCCCCCGTAATTTTTGAAAATGTTAAAAAAGTAGGGATAAACGTAGATAAAGCTGAATTATACACTGTTTTTTGCCTAATAATCTATTAATTATCTATTAATTAACGTCCCTGACCCCAGACAACCCCCCTAAAATTTGGGGGGTTCCACGTCCACCCAGTACTAAAAACGCTAAAAATAAGATATTTGAGTTATACCCTATGCCATAAAAATTTTTTTGGGACACCCCCCTCCCAAAATTTCGGGGGTAGGATAGATGCCCCAAATCCGGGAGGCTGTCCACCTATGCCATCACATTTAAAAAGATTTTTTAAAATGTCAATTTAATTTTTAAATTGATGAAAAAATAAATTAACACAGTGAACATGTTAACATTTTGCAATCAACCGCTACAATAAAGCGTTGGAAATTCAACCCGGCGTGTAAAAGTGGACCGGGGTGTCTCAGGGCACTCGAAACGGTGTGCATTCCTCCCGCTTAGCAAATAGCTCACTTACAAATTTCTGGCGCTCAAACACAGAGAGCCCTGGCCGGACTGAAAGCGCGGTCGAAGGTGAGTGAAATCGTCGTTACTCTGACAGAAAGAGTCACAATCAGTAAAAATCATTGTGCCTCTGACCGATTTTGTTAAGATTATTTGTGTGTTAAGATATAAAACAAGTCACAGTTACGAGTATTTTACGACGCTTCTGACTTATTGTGTCAGAATAACAACGGAATTATTTCTGCTCTTTTCTTGCCGCGGCGTCCTCACCTTAAAGCTACAAGCTACAATGTATTCGAAAATTCTAACTTAAGGCGTAGAAAAAGCTCCTGAACACTCTCATGTTTGTTGATTGATCATTTTCGACTTCGACTGGGATACTTAATAAAAAAACGCATAAGAAGATGTTTTCAACTTCAAAAAAACCAAGATATGCAAATGAGATAGTTGCAATTGGACATTACACTCGAGCAAAGTAACTTCACTCTGTTAAAATTCATTTACAGTTCAAGAAAATTTTTTTGTGAAACATACGTTTTTATTTGTGTATATTCCAATGCAAAAGAGTTTAGAATAATAGGTAAATTCGCTAGAATCAGAATCCGTTAAATTAATTTGTTTAAAAAACAAAATCAATAATATTAAAAACCACAAATAAGCTTCTGGACTGGATGATTTTATTTTTCTGGAGCTCTGTTGTTTGTTTCTTGAATGGTGCAGTAAAATGCATCAATATGACATGACTCATGGCTTCTTATCGCGGGGCAAACAGGCTTGAGACGACCGAATAAAAATAGCCCTAGGATTCTATTTATTGCTATTTTTTTCGCTCGAATGACGCTGCCAACGAAAAGCCGGTTAATAGTTCTAGAAGTGTATTTTTTTAGCTTAATATATGGCATACAATTTTTTAGAAGGGAAACAGCAACAGCTTTGCATTTCTATACACGGCGTATTTCAAGCTATTTTAATTTTTTCTGTTTATTATTATAGTGACAAAAAACCCAATATATATATATATTGCTTCTGAAAAGCTAATAAATTTTTCCATATTCTCTACATTATACCAATTTTTTAAGTAGCTCAATGGTTGTCTGTCAGATTCAGAAAATAATATGAAAATAAGCCATGGACGTAGCCAGGATTTCGGAAAGGGAGCTACAACCCTGAACAAAATTTCCGAAAGGGGATCCAAATCCTAAACGTTATAAAAGGGCTAAAAAAATTTCGTGCTTCGTGCGGAGTGTTTATTGCCTTGTTTGTGTCACATACTTCATTATTTTCCTATTATTCAATAAAAATAAGTCTATAAAACAAGGGAAAATATTTTTACAAACAATTTGATACCATAAAATTTTCGATTTCCAAAACATTAAAAACTGAAAAATGAGTACAGTAGCTAAGCAATGCAAATTTCGAGAAATTGTTTTTAAAATTACTTCTCCTAACCTTTTATAGGCGGTCGACCGCGTTCACTATCATGTTATATCGGGTGGTTTTATTTTTAGAGAGGTCTGATCTGATTGTATTTTCGAATGAAAAAACAAAATGCTAAGAAATTGGTTAAGTAACACGGGCATTTAAACTTTTGTGGGCCTAATAAATAACCTTGTTCTTTTAAGCGAGTTTTCAACAAATATTTTTAAAAAACTTGTCTCGTGTTTGGTGTGGTATTCGTGCTAAGCATTTTTCGATTCCAACTGAATGATTCTCAAGGATAAGATAACGCAATCATTAAAACTAACGAACAATGTCTAGGGACACCGAAAGGAAGCTATATAAAACTTCAATTAATTACAGCAAAAACAAATGTTTTTGAAAGATATCAAGTTATCAAGTCAAATAGAATGGCACAAAATGACACAACAGAGTTCTTAGTGGTGTTGTCAATTACAATATATTGTATTTTCGTTGCCCTTATAAAATTTTTTGTTTAAAAAAATATAAAACAAAATATTTTTGTTGAGTAAAATAATTTAAGCAACACAATACAAAAACCGTCATCCTTTTTTTTAATTAAAAAACAACAACACGAGGAGTTTCATTTATAAAACAAAAAATACGAAATGTGACGTGTACTTAATCTAATCTTTCGTAATTTTAACTAAATTTTGATTGATTTTAGGAATTTTCTCAGTGAATGCAGCATCAGCACCACCAGACCCGAACAAAAGTAAGTGTTATTTACAAACCAAATTATCAAAGAAGGTTTTTATTGTACATTTCCTTATACGTTTTCATTGTGGTCTTCCGTTCACCATCAAAAAAAAAAATTTTTTTTAAACTGGAAAACATTCCATGCGAATTTTTGCGTAAAATAGATTTTTTTATTCGCCCTCCTCAAAGTCTATCGAAGACGGATTTTTTTGTAAAGAGGACCTTAAAATGTTTTTTTTTAATTTTGGATTTTGGAAGGAAAAAAATTGCTTTAATATTATTAATTAAAAAACAGTTTTGATGCGTTCAAAAAGGACATTAATGGTTAAAAAACTAAAAAATTTTATTGGGGGATAGATAAGGGCTATATATACCCCCATAGGTGCGCAGGGGTGTTATATTCCCCCAAAATCCCGATTATAGCCGACATCCCCCTCTAAATTTTGGGGGTACCCCGGACACCCCCCCCTAAAATTTGAGGGGTCCCAGTACTAAGAATACTAATGGGGTATTTGAGGTATACCCCAAAAAAATTTTGGGACATCCCCCAATTTTGGGGGTCGGGTATACCCTCTCAAAATCCGGGAGGCTGCCCACCTATGACCATAAATGGGCAAGTTGGCCCGGAGTGGGTAGGGGTTAGTTAAACCCCAAATTAGGGGGGGGTTAAAATCTGAGAAACGCAAAATACCCATATCGTTTTTTTCTGGAGTGCATTTTACCCATATCGTTTTTCGATTTTGAAGGACAAATAGGTAAAAAAAAACGCTAATTTTAGGTCAAAAAGCCCTTTTTATAGCATTTTTGAGCTTTTTATTGCTTAAAACATTCATTTTGACCTCAAAACTTAAGTTTGGAGGCAGTTAGAAGTCATTTTAAAGACATATTTTTTCTTCATCTTTCCGAAATTGGGGGGGTTAACCTTTTCTCCCCCCCACTTCTGAGTGGGGGGGGTTAAACCCCCCTTCTCAGAATTTGGGGAGGGGTTAACCTCCCCCCAACCCCCTCGTGCCCATGTATGCCTATGAACCCCCCCTTTCCAATAGGTGATCAGCCCCCCCATTTTTTCAATTAAGGAAAAGAGGTGTACCCGGCCTCCAAAATTTGGTGGTGGTATACTGAAAATTTTTAGGAAAGGTATCCCCCAAATACAGCGTTTTTAGTTCTAAGTGTGACCCCCAAATTTTCGGTAGGTGCTCGGGGTACCACCAAATTAAGTAATAACTGTCAGCACAACAGTTGCGGTATTTTGTTTGGGGGAATATAGTATAGCCCCCTTCCCCCCCCTATTGTCCCTCTGTCCACCCATGCTCTCCACCTCCCAAAAGCGACGCAAAACCTCCTTTTCTTTTTTCTTAATACGTCGTTACTACGGGAAAAATATGCCACTGTCATTATAAAATACACGTGAATGTGACTCATTTGGGAAATAATAAGGTTCTGATTCAAATTTAAAATGAGTCACAGACATATATATATTTTATACGAACTGTGGCTCATTTTGCCGTAATAACGATGATATGTTAATTTCGGCGTACCACCCCCACATACCCCTCTTGCCTCCTTTCTCTACCAACTCCGAAATATTTCAAAGTTTGTCGTTTTTGGTAAATTTTGTGATAAATGTTATTTCACAAATTTTATATTTATGTTCTATTCACTTACGATTTAATGAAACGCTTTTTTAAAGTATTTTTCAGCGAATTTCAAATATCCCCTTTTATAAGGATGTGCCCAAGATCCGCATCCGCGGACATCCGCATCAGCGGATTTAAAGATTCACATCCGCGGATTTTTATATCGCTTATTTTTATTTCTAAAGCTATAAAGTTCTGTGTCTGCTCCTTCACCCCGCTGGGATACCCCCCTTCCTACTTAAGCCCGGTTCAAACTGAGGTTGCAAAGCCAACGCGAGGTGGCATTTTTTAATTTATAAATTTTAAGTAGTATGTTTATAAATTTTAAGCACACGTACAGGCTTAAAATGCATTGAAATAGGCTAAAAAATGCAAAAATTTCGCGATGATGGCGTCATTATAGGTAAAAATTGGCGCCATGATTTTGGGTACTTTTTCATTTTTGGGCGGGGGGAGGTAATAAAACGGGGGGGGAGAGCAAATCCTCCAATAAAGCGGGGGAGCATTTCCAGACCGTGCACAGGTCTAAAAGTGTATTGCTATTTCAGTTCCGACGCCTCCGGTATTCGACCACGATCCGAACCCGACAAACGTTTACTTCACCGTCCATCTACCGCACACGCACTCCAAAGGCGCCAACAGCAATAACTACAAACAGCGGGAGTTGAGATGCAGCGCCAGAGCACTACCGGCAGCCACGTAAGACAATCCTTAAACCTTGTTTGCTAAACGAAAAAAACGTAAACTGAGCATAGATAACAAGGGGGGTTGGGTTGGGTCCACCCCCACCTAGCCTCAAAATTTTGCCCCCCCCCATCC
The DNA here is from genome assembly GCA_030248175.1 of Microlaimidae sp. YZB2_3. Taxonomy (NCBI): domain Eukaryota; kingdom Metazoa; phylum Nematoda; class Chromadorea; order Desmodorida; family Microlaimidae; species Microlaimidae sp. YZB2_3. The sequence continues at coordinate 38,192 of JASAMX010018854.1, read as the reverse complement.
CTAGAAAAAATCCAGCCCCCCCCCCCCTTTCTCCCCAAATTTTCGAATTTTTTACCCCCGACCCCCCTCTAGATTTTGAAATCTGACCCCCCCTCCTCCCTCCATAGGTGAGAACGGTCGGGGAAGCTAGGGGGTGTGGTTACCCGGGGTAAATCGAATTTTGAATTCTAGGAGGGGGGTCCGGACCCCCCCTAGCTTTTTAGGGGGGTCCACCCGGGGTATGAAATTTTGAAATCTAGAGGGGCTCAGGTGGGGTCCGGTGTCCAAAGCAAAACAGTTTTAAACCATAATAACTTTAATAATTGTTCTTTTTATAGGATAATACTACATTTTATTGAATAAAAAGCCATATTCATGTATAAAAAGGGTGTAAAAGCATGAATATGTGGTGAAAATTCAGGTTTTTGGAAGAAAGATTAGTATAAAAAAGGTACCTAAAATTTTCCCGAGGGGGGAGGGGGGGGTTAGATTTCAAATTCTGGAGGGGGTAAGGGGTAAAAAATTCGAAAATTTTGGGGGAGGGGGGCCCTAGATTTTTTTCTAGGGGGCCCAAAATTTCGAGGCTAGGGGGGTGGACCCCACCCTGCCCCCCCCATTTCCCACCTATGAACCTCCCTCCCCTCTCGAGAAAATTTTAAGTACTTTTTTTTACTAAATTTTCTTCTAAAAACGCGAATTTTTAATACAAATTCATGTTTTTATACCCTTTTTATACCAGAATATAGCTTTTATTCAATAAAATGTAGTATATATTATCTTATAAAAAAACTATTATTAAACCTTTAATGGTTTAAAAGTATTTTGCTTCGGACACTGGACCCCACCTGATCCCCCTCTAGGTTTCAAAATCTTCCACCCCGGGTCGACCCCCCCTAGAAAACTAGGGGGGTTCTACCCCCTCCCCCTAGTACCTCCCCTAGATTTTCAAATGTTATTTACCCCGGATAAACACCCTTCTAGCTTCGGTGATCGTGTTCATCTGGAAACTGGGGTTATTATGGTCTAGGCGAAGGCGAAGTCAGTATTTCTACACTTAACACAGTATTTCGTAAGATATTAGGTAATGGTAATGTTCCGGCATTAGACCATTGTGTCTGAAACTTAGAAATGCAGTATGCAATATACATACAACAAAATAATAAAATGCAGTAGCTATGCGATATTAGGTAATAATATGCGTTATAAATCATAATATTTGTTTTCATTTTTTTAGTTACACGTGGTGGTTCCGTCGCTCGGACAACGACGACTGGACGGAGTTCAACCTGGAGGAGGAGCAGCGAAAACGGGCCAGCGCCTTGGAGGTCTCTCGATTGGACGGGAGCTTCTGGTTCAAAAAGATCAACGTGTCCGACGAAGGTCAGTACCAGTGCCGGGCGCAGAACGGAAACGGGACCGCCGTCAGCCAACCCCTCTACTTCACGCACGCTTGTAAGTGTTTTATTATTATTAATTAATTATTATTTGGCTTACTTTTTTTTTAATTTTCAAATTTTAAGTTTAACAGAGCGTCAACTGATTGACAAGATTAAAACGATATTCGTGTTTAGTTCTGAGTTCCTTCGGGAATATGGAAAACGAGGTGATAAAGAAGACAGCTGGAGATTCCTTCCATCGCAAGTGTGAATCCCCTCCGTCCGTTCCGAAGTCCCTGGTCTACTGGGCGCTGAAAGGACCATCCGGGGAGAAGAAATTCGGAACCGTCAACAGCTCCCATATTGTCGTCAACGAAAAGGTAAGCACATTTTTAATAGTAGTATCAAGAATATATAACACAAGAGAATGTCCGAGTGTACACTAAATTTTTGACCAAAATTTTGCGAGAAAAGTCGCACTTTTGAATTCGTGTGCGACTTTTCTCGCAAAAATCCGCCATTTTTTGCTAGTTTTTCCGCGCTGCGATTTTTTACACAGTGTTAGTTTTCTCGCAGTGGGGACTGCGACTTCTTTCGCACTCTATGCTGCTTTATTCGCACTGCAATTATTTTAGCACTGCGAGTCTAACTGCACAACAAAAAAATACAGACGCTGGTAATCATTTTCAATGGAGTAAAACACTTCGAAACTTGTTTTATTTAATTCTAAAATGTTGGAAAGTGATTTTATTTTATTAAAACTAAAAAGTTTTAACGTCTTAAGGTAAAAAAACGACTTTTACTCATTTAAACACAAAATTTTCGCTCCGCTTTGTTTTTATTTTTTTTTTGTTGTGCAGCCCGACTCGCAGTGTGAAATTAATCGCAGTGCGAATAAAGCAGCATAGAGTGCGAAAGAAGTCGCAGTTCCCACTGCGAAAAAACTAACGCTGTGTAAAAAATCGCAGCGCGGGAAAACTTGCAGAAAATGGCGTATTTTTGCGAGAGAAGTCGCACACAAATTCGAAAGTGCGACTTTTCTCGCAAAATTTTGGTCAAAAATTTAGTGTACAGTCGGACATTCTCTTGTGTTATATATTCTTGGTAGTAATAATTAGTAGTGCTATTATAGTTCCTATGATCTGCGCCTTAAAAAAATTGTTAACTAAGCAAAATGATGATAGAAGAACTTATTCGGTGAACTTATTCCATAAGTTTCCCAATAATGAGATTAAAAACGAAATCCCGAAACCGTAATAAAGAAACCGGTCTTAGTAAAAAACAACAATAAGTGCAGCGTTTTGATAAAAATTAATCGCAATTACAAACAGGATTACATTCAGGCGTATCATAGATGGACATGTGCAGGCTGTTTAAAGCTGAGGGAAACACCCATCTCCAAAATTTTTGGTGGGTGGTGGCTCCTTTCTAAGACCAAAAACAAAAAGAAAAATGGGCTGTTTCTGCTTATTGAAATTTTGTGGGGGGTTAAACCCTGTTCCTATCTATTTATTTATTTATGGGATGGATATGTATGTCCTATTAAATGGTGTTCAAATTATAACACCTTAAAACTGTTTTGAAGCACAAAATCCATCAAAAGACTCACTTTTTTAATCTTAAGCTCTGTTTGCCTTATTTTCTATTATTTTAATATCTCAGTGGTCAGTTCGTTCCTAAAGGATCATTTTCAATTCCGTCAGTGTCGAATTTTCTTCGGACATCAAATTTAGAGACTTATTCATTTACTTTTGTATATTGTTGGCTTTGTTAGAAAATTTAGGAAATTAAATTAAAAAACCTTAGATTGTGAAGTTGAGAGAAAATAAAATCGATTGTTTCAGGGTACTATCTACTTCCAATACATCCACAACAACGATGTTTACGAAGACATGGACTACTATTGCACAGCTGAGAATCCCATCCTGCAGGACTACAAATTCGGGCCTTCTTTTAACTTCGAACTCGTTGGCTCTACCTCCCTAAGTGAGTGTTTAATATTATTTTTACTTTTTTATGTTTTTATATAAGCAAAAAAGCCAGTTTCCGGTAATACTGCAGTTGAAACACGCTTTTAATTTTATTAACTTTCGCCGTATTTATTTTTTATAAATTTTCATTATTAACATTAGTATAAATACCAATATAAAATTAGAAAAAATAGAATTTCAAATAAATTACAGAATACTAAACAAATTAATGTTTATTTGTTTTTTTATTTAAAATTCTTGTCATTATCTTATCGAAAAGAAAACCTATATAACTTTAGTGATGATGCAGGTTTTTAGGCGATAGCCGGTTTACCCTAGCTGTAAGGGGGTTATTCCCCCTTTATAAAAAAAACATAGAGACACGCCCCTAAAATTTGGGGGTACCCCGGATACACACCTTGCAATTTCACCCCGGACACCACATTTAAAATTTGAAAGGTCCCAGTACTAAAAACGCTAAAAATGGGGTATTTAGGGTTTTTTCCCAAAACATTTAGAACACCCCCACCTGCAATTTCGAGGGTCGGGTATACCCTAAAAAATCCAAGAGGCTGTCCACCTTATGCTCTGAGTATTTACGTGTGAGTGTGATGTATCGCAATGATGCGAGTAGTTTTAAAATAAGTTTCAGGCGATGCAACAACAACAAAAATTATAAAATCCCCCTCCATTTTAGATCGAAACACAGCGTTCATGGAGCAGTACATTTATCCCAAACCTGAGGAGTCCAGTACCAAATCGGAGAGTGTGGCCGCAGACAACGTGATGTTACGCGGAGAGAGCAAGAAACTCTACTGCGTCTACACGGGAATGTAAGTGATTACGGATTTAGTTTTGAAAAAAACAGTGAGCTTAACTTTTTTTTTGTTCCCAGTAGTGAGGGTAAGCGAAGGTTTGGTTCATACCGGAGTGGCAAGTGCCATCGTTACATCGTTTACACCGTTATACTGTCACGTCATGTTGTTGTTGTGGTTAGCCCATCTCGTTCATCATTCTGGGGGTCTGAGAAGATTTAAGAATATGGCGGCTTCCTTAGGTTGTCGCCATACGTCTTCAGTGTCTGTGTCGCCATAGTCACGTCATGTCACGCATGTTTACACGGTTACACTGTCACGTCATGTCACGCACGTTTATACCGTTACACTGTCACGTTTCTCCGCGGTGTGAAAGCGTTGTCACTTGCCACTCCGGTGTGAACCAGACCAGGCCTAACAGATTATAACAGCTGGCAGGGAGGACTTCACATACCAAAATATGGAAATCCCTGTTCTAGAAAGCTTACCCATTAGATTTCCACCCTTTTTAGTGTAAAAATGTTAAAAATGGGTTATTGGGCGGTAGGTAGGCTTCGCATATTCGACTATCTTTTGTATAATATGTGGATTTTGTTCTAGAAAAATAATATGAAATGCTAATGCAACAGAATTGATTGTTGATAGTACTGTTATGTTATCTGATGTAATCTGATCAAGTTTTAATTCGGTGTGTTTTCTGCTGTTAGCATGGCTATAGGCAAATTAAACGGAATAAATCCTTTATTGATAAAACCGCGACGTTTCGACACTGAATAAAACAGGTCTTCGTCAGGTAAATTAACGTAGGTAGGTTAAAAACTGATCAAGTTTAGGCCTTCAGTGGCGCCGACGAAATGGACTAAGGACGGCCGTGACGTGGAATACAACGTGCGCTACACGGTGGAACGGAGTTCCAACACTTTCGGAAAAGCCTTGGAAATCAGCGAAGTGGAGGATTCCGACGCCGGTACCTACAAGTGCCACTTCCGCAACACCGCTCTCACCCGAACCTTTAAAATGACCGTGGAATGTAAGTAATTTCACTCAGTTGTTTTGGTAACAACAGCCTGTTTAAAAATAACTAGAGAAATAACCTAATTTTTTGGTTACCCAACTTTGGAACGGATGACCTGGTTTCCGGAGCAGTATAATGGTGTTTTGTTGCGGAAATTTTACTAGTAACTAGAGAATTTTTTGAAAATATGGAATTATTATACGAACCATAAATTTGAATGTCTAATGATTGCCTTTTGATTGCAGCGCCGCCCTACTGGATCGACAACCGTCCACCGAGCAGTCAGAACTCCAGCGAAGGGGAGACCGTGGTCTTCGATTGCTCTGCACGCGGAACTCAGGAGGGAATGTCCTACACATTCTATAAAAACGGACAAGGTAAATTCTCAAAATGGCGACTGTTCCTTATTAGTTATTTAAAATTTATTCGGGCTAATGATATTTTGAATTGTAATGGAGAACTACTTTAATGCTTTTATTGTACCAGTAGCCTCAATTTTAAGTAATTAAAAAAAGGAAAAATTTTAACAGTTCGTTTACCCATTATATTCAAAATTATTTTTAAGTTTTATTTCGTATTACATGCTATAAAATATTATTATAATTTCTGAATTTACTTTTGATTGTCTTATTCGTTGTCGTAGAAAACTTTGGTTTTTTATGGAATTATGAAGTAAATAGGGATTTTTATATTTAAATTGTGGCAAACATCATTAAAGTTGCTTAAGAGCATAGGTGGGCAGGGGGAGGGGATTAGGGGTGTTATACCCCCCTCAAAAATCCCGATTATAGCTGACACCCCACCCCCCTAAAATTTAGGGGTACCACGGACATCCCTTCTAAAATTTGGGGGTCCCAGTACTAAAAACGCTAAAAATGGGGGTGTTTGACAGTTTGAGGTATATCCCCAAAAAAAAATTTTTGGTACACCACCCCCTCAAATTTTTTTTGGTCGGGTACACCCCCCCCCCCCCAAAAAAAAAAATCCGGTAGGCTGCTCACCTATGCTTGCGAGTGAAAATCTGTTTGTATGATTGGCACATGTTATGACGGCTAAATATGGATAATTTTTTATACATTAAAAATTATAATAATGTAATTTTTTGTTTCTTAATTTGATTTCCTTTCTTAGAATACAACAAAGGTTGGTACCCCAGCTCAAACGTCATTATCAGCCGCGGAAAACTGACGATCAAGAGCATCCAGAAGGGCGAAGACAACGCCGTCTATCAGTGCAAAGTGCAAAACAAGCACACGAATCCGTCCGAAAACAGGGCTCCACTCTGGGCCAATTTCTATCTGAACATACTAGGTAACATTAAGAGACGTATTTTTAACTGTTATAGTGTGGAAATTCGGATTTCTTAAGATTTTTTAAAAAAAGAACTAATTCTCTGTCATGTGGCAGGAAAAATAGAAGAACCATGTTAACCGATGGCTTACAACTACGTTTTCATTTTATGGTAAATTCGCTTATAAATAAAATAGTTTAAAGGTGGGTTTCTGAAGTTCTTAATTACAGTCATATTTTTATTGTTAAGTTCTATGCCGGTCATTTTATCAATTTAAAACTTACACCTTAAGAATCAGCGGGTTTCATTAATAGCTGTTATTCTAATAAAAAAACCTTCACCTTATTTTATTATTCTTATAAAATGAGAATTTTATTCTAGAAATCAAAGCGATTATTTTGGAAGGACCGGGAGAAGTGGAGGCGATAGCGTCCCAGGGCGCCGAACTTCGCTGCAACGTGTTCGGATCACCGAAGCCGACAGTGGATTGGACCGGACCGAACCTTAACGGTCTAAAATTTAAGACGTCTGTGGTAAACGGTTTTTCCACTGGTGTTTTCTTATACTTTTTTACACATATTGATTTTTTTTTAATTTAGAGCAAACTGTAAGATTGTGAATAAGAATTAAAGATGTCTTTTGATCATACATGGGCAAGTTGGTCCGGAGTGGGGGAGGGTGGGGTTAAACCCCAAATTAGGGTGGGTTTAAAATCCGAGAAACGCAAAATACCCATATCTTTTTTTTCTGAAGTGCATTTTACCCATATCGGTTTTCGATTTTGAAGGAAAAATAGGTAAAAACCGCTAATTTTAGGTTAAAAAGCCCTTTTTATAGCATTTTTGAGCTTTTTATTGCTTAAACATTCATTTTGACCTCAAAACTTAAGTTTGGAGGCAGTTAAAAGTCATTTTAAAGACTTTTTTCTTGATTTTTCCAAAATTGGGGGGTAACCTTTTCTCCCCCCACTTCTGAGTGGGGAGGGGGGTTAAACCCCCCTTCTCAGAATTCGGGGGGAGGTTAACCCAACCCCCCCGTGCCCATGTATGCTTTTGATTATTATCGCGTCTCAGACTCAAAATACAAACACAAATATCATCTCGTTGTTTTTTGTATTCCGGCATGACAAAGTCAAAATAGCCGTAATGCCGCTAAGATTCAGTAGCGGTCGCACGAATCCCACACTGGAGTTTAAACGCGCTTTTTCGTTTTAATAATCAGAAAGGGCTAAAAGAATAGAAAATGAAAATAATGTTTTTGTCAATCTTACATTTTGCTGGCTGTGGTTCAGCTGAATGAATAACATACAAAAGCAAAAATTATCTAAAAACTGTTTTTGTGATTTCACCAGCGGAATTAAAATAAGAATTTAAAATGTAGGGAGCTCTACGCAAACTCTGAAAAAATTATATTAAAATATTTTTTATTCCACAAAGGCGTATTGACCAGCGCTTTCAATATTTTTGATTGGTAGGTGATAATGATAATAATTTATAATTTGCCAATATAAAGCTAAATACTACCCTCTTATTCACTTATTTAAACTTGTTTTTATTGACTTGGATATTTCGTCGAAAAATCTACTTGTTGTTAGTTATATTAATGTGGCGGAAAGAAAATCTCAATTTTGGGCTTTGTTTTTACTTGACAGCTGATTTTAAGCGGAAGATAGTCCATCATTCTGGTTGTTTTTCTCGCTACTTTGAGCTATTAACTTTTTGCTTCAGTTGATAAATAAAGGCAAACCTTTGATGGATCAATCAAAATTCAAAATATGAAACAAAATGAACAATAACATAATAATCTCATTTGTTGAAAATTGGTTTTAAAAGTTTTTTTCGGGTTTATGTCAGAATTAAAAAATGGTTTCATCCGTGACGTTTTGAAACACGAAATAATAATACCGTAACATCTTAATAGGTCTTAATCAGGTACTTTCACCCTATTAGTTTTACTCATTTTCTTCAATTTTAGAAAAATTCTCCATAATACGCCAACTTTTAAAACTCACAAAGGTTCAAGAGTCTCCGAGTGTGACAATTGTGAAGGTTTTATAATACTGTTATACACTATCTGAAAATAAAAAAGATATATTGTTTTAAATACAATAGTCCAGTGGCATACCTAGGGGGCGGCCGCCCCCTCCCTCCCACCCGAAATCCGGCGAAGCCGTTTTTTTTCGTAAGCGGGGACCCTTACTTTTTTGAATTTTGGCAGAAAAATTTTTTTCTTTAAAAATAAATTCAGAAACATTTCTAATGCGTTCCAAAAGCATAAAAATACACCTAAAACTTAAATTTTTCCCGCTTCGCGGGAAGCTTACGTTGATAATTTATATTAGTTTTCTAATTTCAATGGATTTTACCATTCAATACATAGCTAAGGCATATGTTTTTGCCTTAGATATTGAATGTCAATACTATGTACATGTTAAAACTCATACATTATTAGATTTTGGTAATGGCTGTTTTAAACCTCTTAACGATTTTTATACTTGTGGGGTAGTCCGCCTCTTTTCACCGTTCATTCCCACCCTATTGCTTGGCGAAGTGTAGCATTTTGTTTAGGTTTCCTTTTTTACTTTTCGAATATTGTGTTATAAAAATTTAATACAAATCTTAGTGAATTCTAAAACTATAAATTAATTAATATAAAATTTTTTCCCGTTACGCGGGAAGGTCAGATTTATAGACAGTACAACTAATATTTTTAGTGATATTTTGTGTTTTTATAATTTCAACCATACGCATGCGCAAAATTTAAAGACATCAGGCAATAGATAGTTTATTATATACAATTAATTTCATTGCCAGATTAATTTTGAAGATCAGACAAAATTGTATAGAAATTAGATCAAAAAACAAAAGTAAATTGTACGTTCACGCGATTACCAGGCGACGATTTTTAAAGCAGTTTTTAGTACATATTTTAAAAAAATTTCACCTCCGGCGGCTGGGAGGACACCCTTCAGACCCTCCGGCCGACGCTTGGCGTCGGCTGGCGCTTCACGCTGCTTATGTCACAATTTTTCTCCCTTCCCAGACCGCCCTCCAATGAAATCATGGTTAAAATTTTTATTAAAAAGCTTATTTTAGCCCGACAGAGATGGCTGGGCCGTGCTAAAAATTGAAAAAGTCGGTAAAAAAGATGGCGGGGAACTTTCGTGCGAAGCCAAAAACAAATTCGGCAACGACTCCCAAAAAGGACGCTTGGTTATTCGCGGTGAGTGATCATTTATTTTTAGTGGTAATAATGACTAGTATAATATTTGGTTTTTTAATCGTGTCAGCTAAGGTGGGGTGCGAAAGCGAACTCCTTCCTAACTGTTTAGGCCCAACGGTGGTGGGAACCGGAATATTTTTTTTTCAAAAACAAGTATTACTAAATCTAGTTTTTATGGCATTTAAAAAAGTATTGCTGTTTTATTTACTATAAAGTCATGTTTTTAAGAAAAAAATTAGAACTAAAATTTTACTTTAAATCAAAGAGTTGTAAAAAAAGGGTTCTTTGGAGAATTCCAGACTGTGGGTATCAAAATAGAAAATATTCGCGAAAAATGACCAGCCCCGACTTTGTCTGGGAGAGGTTCCAAAAAAATTGTATTCATGCTGATAAACAAACCTGTGCTACAATATAAACCTTTATAATGTGTTGTTTGCGTCAACTTTGGGTTTTCGTTGGAAAAAATTCACTCTTAAACAAAAAAATTAATCATAATCTTGTTAACTCATTTCGTGAAATGTGATGTGACCGGTGAAATGTGTTTAGACGCGACAACGATAGTCTCCACGTACGAACAGGACCAGAACGGGAAAACGGTGGTTGTGGCGGGATCCGAATTTCGCTTCCCTTGCCACGTCCAACACGATTCCCACCTGGATATGCTCATCAGATGGACTGTCGGTGGCCACGCCATCGACACACAACTGGTCGAGGGGAAGTAAGCTTTTTTTCTTTCTCGAGAACAAAATTACAATACTTACGTGTCCATTATAATTCAAGCATAGGTGAGAACGGTCGGGGAAGCTAGGGGGGGTGGTTACCCGGGGTAAATCGAATTTTGAATTCTAAGAGGGGTTCCGGACCCCCCCCCCCTAGCATTTTAGTAGGGGGGTCGACCCGGGGTGCGAAATTTTGAAATCTAGAGGGGGGTCAGGTGGGGTCCGGTGTCCAAAGCAAAACAATTTTAAACCATAATAACTTTAATAATTGTTCTTTTTATAGGATAATACTACATATACTTTATTGAATAAAAAGCCATATTCATGTATAAAAAGGGTGTAAAAGGATGAATATGTGATGAAAATTCACGTTTTTGGAAGAAAATTTAGTATAAAAAAGGTACCTAAAATTTTGGAAGAAAATTTAGTATAAAAAAGGTACCTAAAATTTTCCCGAGGGGGGGGTCAGATTTCAAAATCTAGAGGGGGGTCAGGGGTAAAAAATTCGGAAATTTGGGGGAGGGGGCCCCCCTAGATTTTCGTCTAGGGGGGGTCCCAAAATTTCGAGGCTAGGGGGGGTGGAGCCCCCCCTGCCCCCCCCCCCCTTTCTCACCTATGAATTCAAGGCATGCGTATAATTTAGAAATCTAGATCCAAATATAACTGATTTTAGTTTCGTTGAAAGAATATTTGAATTCTGTAACGTTAGCTTGGCTTGGACTTTTTTACTGCATATAAACCCGTTCCCGTGATTGTCTTTTTCCCGATTACGACAGTAAAAACTGTTTTTGTAAATGTATTAATTCCCATTATTTCCAGTGGTAATCAGAATGCGTTCGCATGATTGCCTTTTTTCCCTGGTGCGGACCATTGTAAACGCACTCTGATTACCAGCGAAAATAACGGGAATTAATACATTTATAAAAACACTTTTTACCGTGGCAATCACGGGAACGCGTTAAGTTGTTTTGATAAGAAAATTATTTCAATTTGCAGGGATTATCGAATAGCGGGTAGCGGTTCAAATCAAACGCTCATTATTAATTCCACATCCCGTGGGTTGGACAATAAGGAAATCGCCTGCAAGGCGGAGACCAAACTGGACAACACCACCCAAGCTGTCATTCTCAGAGTTAAAGGTAGGCTGGTAGAAGTTTTATAGTTTTGATCTTTATAAAGGTTTACTAAAATGTTGGATGGAAAACTGCTTTGCGGATAGCTGAAAATGCTCTTTATTTCGTAAAAAAATTGTGATTTAATTTAAACAGATGTGGTGACTAATAATTGCGGTCATTTATATTTTTAATTTTTTCCCCTTAATTTAGTATATTTTTTAAATTTAAAACTGATTCAAAAATTTAAATTGGTTTAATTTTTTTAATTTGAATAATAACAACTACTGGTTTTAGTTTTCTTTGAATAATTTTCGTTACAAGACGGCTAGTAGATTTGCTCGATAATTTATTAATAATAAAATCTGGAATCTCACTTATATTCGTATTCGAGAAATATTTGTGTATAACTACTTTTCGCCTTTCGTTGGCGAGATATGTTCACTTAGTTTTTACCTTGAATTTTTTGTAAAAACTTTAGTGGCTATCAAAGGTATAAAAAATACCAAATTTCTCACATTTTTTTATTTAGACGTTCCTTCACCGCCTTACAGTTCTTTCGTGCAGAAATGCAATTCGAAAGATGCGAAAGCTCATATTGACGTCATGCATTCCGAACGCCAGTCCGCCTCCATACACACTACATCCCTTGGGTTGCAATGGAGGGTAATATTTTTGAACAATTTATGTTTTCTTGGTGGTTCCTTAAAGATTTTAATTGAATTTGCATACTAACAAAACATTCAAATTAACTTGTGAGTAGGAAACTAAAAACAATCAAAAAGTACGTACGTCCGCATTCTTTCTTCATATTTTCCAGTTAAAAAGAAACTTGAAATAACACTAGCAGACGAAAATTAAGTCTTTGTTTTCAGCAAACGCTCAACCAACTGATTTAATTGACAACCAGCTGCCAATTCTATTTTAAACACAACAAAATATTATCACAATAGTTGATATTGAAATTTTAACCAAACTTGTTGGTGCTTACTGACTCTCCCAGGTAAAACGATTTTATGGGCCTTATGGTAAAACGAATTTAAGGATTTTATATAAAAATTATGAGTGTGTAAAAATTTTCTCATGATGATTGATTTTCATAAATTCAAGTTTTTCCACGACAAGATGTTATATGGCTCAAATTTTTTAACATAGAACATTAAGAAATTACTACTAATTGTAATGTAATGTGTTTTTCAGATCGAACCCGGGGAGGACTGGCAGACATTCCCGGAAGATTTGCCGGTGGGAGAAGAGAACGTGAAAGTAGACGCGACCATGGATGTGCGCTCCATTTCCGCCGGCTACGTCATCGACCTCCACCCCTGGGGCAACTACTCCTTCAGGGTTTTTGCCAAAAATGAGGTAAGACTACCAGGATTTTATTTATCGTTGTTGTTGTTGTTGTTGTTATAACCAGTTCAAAGTGTCTGGAATGTTGCTACATCTGTTGGTCGTTCCCGGAGATCCAAGGTTGAAGAGCTGTCTGTAGGATGTTGCGGGCAGCTGAAGGTGTGGAGGACATCGTGGGGTCCTTGATTGCAGTCTGGGCATAAATTTTTCATTTTGCTATTGATTTTATTTTGGCAAAAAAGAGTTTGTGGCAGTAGCCGGAGCGAAATTGGGCCAGGGTAGACCTGGCTGATCTGGGTAGTTGTAAATCAGAGTGGTTTGTTTTTCATTTACCGTCCTCTGTAATCAGGGGTGTTTTATCGTAAGAATTGACTTCAAAATCTAACCGATTTCGAGGGTGGAATTTCTGGGGTCGATGAACCACCACAAATAAATTATTAAGTGGTGGAATGCCACATTGAGGTTAACGCGATGGGACCTTTTACAAGAAGGGGAAATTTTTGAAAATACGCGGTGGTAAAAACAGAACTTAATCTATTTTACGTGGCATCTGCATGGCTTACTTATGCGTTACATTAAACTAACAATATAAAGCAGGTTTAAAATTATAACACGTAATAACGCGTTAAATAATTTTCAGGTAGGTTCAAGCTCGTATCGAATGGTGGACAACGGATGCAGCACGATGGCGGCGGTCCCGGCTCGGAACCCGACCGGGGTAGTGGTCTCGGGTACGGATCCAACCAACATCATCGTCCAGTGGGATCCCATGCCCCGGGAGGAGTGGAACGGACCCGGCTTTCACTACGTCATCAAGTACAAGAAGGACGACGGGAGTAAGTACCAGTTTCTAAGCAAAGATTAAAGTTGTTTTTTGTTTTGTTTTTTTTTTTTCTCGGAAGGGCAAAATTAGAAATTCCAAGCATTTCTCAGCTCATTGCATTTTTTTAGGAGGGGGGAGGGTATGAAATTAAATTCCTTTCAAATTTCCCCTCTTTTCTCACTTATAGTTCTATGCAGTATGTGTCCTTCCTTATGTCCTGATCCGCTCTATGTCCTGATCGCCTTCGGGTGTTTTTGGAGTGTTTTAATTCTGTCAGCATTACACGAATAACAAGTTGTTAATAGGAAACGTCGATAAAACTTTTATTCGTAGCATTTTAAAGGTAAAGTTTAGATCTGGGTTTGGGAATGGAATAGTTATAGTAATACAACTAAAAATTTGCAACAATGCGCTGTTTAAGTTGTCTATTAGTTCGCTTGTTAGAACCGTTTAACAATCGAAATTCCAGGTTTTAAAATGTGCGTGTACCAACTTTTTTGTTAATGAAACAGTTATGTTTTCCATTAACTCAAACATGACAGTAGAAATTTCTTGTCAATTGGGAATTATTACCTTTCGAAATTAAAAACCAAATCACAATTTTATTGCTCATTATTCGAAGAAGGTTTTAATCAGACAAAACCCTCTAGCAATATTCACTCACAGCTCATAAATAGGGTGATAGTGATAACATTAATTAGCTAGCGTTCTGTAAATTTTTGTAATAACTATAAATTAATAACTGTGCTTGGGACAAAATTCCATAATATGTTTAGTGTTCAATTTTGTTACCACACTTTAATTGTTAGAACAAAAGACAAAGCTGAAGAAAAACTTGAAATTTTATTCTAAATTATAGTGGTAAAAAAATGTTATTATGTCTCAGCAGTTTAAAAATTTTCTAGATAGTTTAAAATTGTTTCTAAATATTTTTGAATAATTTTAGCATTTTTTAGATGAAAATACGCCTTTCAAAGTTACAAATGAGACGGATCCTTATGAAAGCAAGGTATGTTTATTCTTTTTTTATTGTAATTCATTCTGGAGTCTAGACGAATAACAATAATACCTTTTCATTTTACATGCATACAGTTTCACTGTTTTTTTATAATAAATTTTGTCTATTATTCCTAACTATAGGCAAATAAAATCTAGCTGATCGCGATATTTGCAGTATTGAATCGACTATTTAACAACAAAAACAAAAAAATTTTCTCTAACGCGGATTAATAACAAAGATTAAAAACTGTATTTTAATAATTATTTATCAAATTACTTAATTTGGAACCCAAATGCAAATTTTTAAGCGCTAAAGTTGGTTAATTTTTGTATAATTTGTGAAACGATTAAATTAAAAAAAAATACTGTGTTTTTATTTGTTTTTTTTTATAAATAAAACGTCATTACCGCACAATTTTAATTATTCCCCTCATGTCTGCATTCTAATTTTCAGCGTCAGCCAGACATAATTCAACCATAATAACAGAGAAATAATATTTTTCAATTTAGATTATAACTATTTTGGCTTCAAATGCAACAAATCTAAAAATATTTGTATTTTATAAAAGAAACCAAAGGTCTTTGCTTTGAATGAAAAATAATCTGTAAGAACATAGGGGTGTAGCTTATGTACAACACGCGTTTCGCTTTCGAGCTCACCAGGCTTATCGTCATTCATGTTCTTAAATTTAAATAGGTTTTAACGGCCGGTGTAAGAAACTGTATGAACAGAAGCGGGCGAATTTTTTACACCGCTTATGGGAAATAAATACCACGCGGAATAGGGCTAGAATGTAGGTTATTTAAGACAAAAAACTTGCTGCTTGGGTACAGGAACTGGAAAAAAGAAAGCTGCTAGGGTAGGAAAAACTGTAATTTTACCACACGAGTATAGCGAGACCCGGACGGCTAGCGTCTGAGGTACTTTTAGACGGAGAACAAAAAAAACGCTGCTGGGGTAGGAAAAACTGTAGATTTTACCACATGAGTTTAGCGAGACCCGGACGGCTAGCGTCTGAGGTATCTTTATACGCAGAAAAAAGGTATCGCTGCTAGGGTAGGAAAAACTGTATATTTTACCACACGAGTTTAGCAAGACCCGGACGGCTAGCGTCTGAGGTACTTTTATACGCTTAGAAACAGACCGATCACGACTTGTGTACGATAAAGACACAAGACTTACGCGAGAGGCGAGACCCGAGTTGTTTAAAAACCCTGAGGATTTTACACGCTTGGAAGCGGACGGATCGCGGCTCCCGCACTAAAGCCTGACGCGATTGCTAGAGCCGGGTTTCAAAAAACCTGAGGATTTTACACGCTTGATATGTATCTCGGATGAAAACACCTGGAGATACCAGTTTGCTTTAAATGTAACGTTGCACTTATTTAGCAATCCTGTTGCTAAATAGTAATGTGAAATTGGTTTTTAAACTAATTTTTCTTACTTGAAGGAAGAAATGGATTAAGGGAGGCGAAACGAAAACGGATTATCTGCACTTGGGCCCGGTAATTTTTGATGTCAAGAAAAGCAGGAAGGAAACAAAGAAGAAGGGAGTGAAATGAAAAAAAAAGCACACCATGTGCAAGTTCCTGCACACCGTGTGCAGGTGTTTGCCCACCGGTGTGCAAGTTCCTGCACACCGGTTGAAACAGTTGAAAATTTAAAAAAACATTTAAAAAACTAATAAAATTAATTATAATAATTGCCAACCACTCAATAAACTAATGAGTACTTCCAAAAATTACAAAAACATGGTAAAAAACAACTGCAAAAATAGTTTTTTAAAAACAAACGAGACAAAAAGCTTTTTCAACCTTGCTTGAAGTTGGTCAAAATGCTGCAGGCAGGATTTTACGATTAAACTAAAAATAATTCTAAGCAGTGTTTAAGGCGGCAGACTTAAAGTTTTACAAAGTTCAAATCCAGTTTACAGAATGTTTTTGTCAGTAAACTGATTTATTTAAAATTTAGTTATTTTAATTTTTAGAATTCATGTATTTTTTGTAGTATAATGCATGACCTTAGTCAGAATTATAGGAACGCGATCAAAACCTATTAAAAAATTTGGAGAATCGGTGGTTAATTAGGCACTTAAACTAAATTAGAAAATTAAATTAAATTTAGGTTTTACGACCCCTAATTTGCAGTTAGATTATAAAATAAGGTGATTTGTGATTAAAGACTAACCGCCGATCAAACAAAAATGCTGCTTTTAAATCTTCAAAATTTGTAGTCTGGGGGACCCAAGGAAAAAAGTGTGGGGGTTACGACCGCCCAGATTGGCTACGGTCATGAAATATAATAATAATAATAAAACGTGTGTTTTACCAATAAAATTTTATTCATATTGTAAAGTAGCACCAAAGAAACATAAACAAGCAAAAGCAATGGGTACAATTTGAAAGTTTTATTGCAAAAAATATAAACAGTTTAACAATTTACTGTGGTAGTGCTCAAAAATATAAACTTACAATAGAAAATGAAATAGAAGCTATTAAATTATTTTGCTTTGGCACTAAATGAGGACATGGAATCGTTTAACATTTTTCTTGACGTTGCAAAAGCCAAACTTTAGCTTCATTATTTAATGAAAGTGAATTATGAAGGATCCTTTTATGCAGCAAATTACACGTGTAATTTCAAAAGGGACAAAATAATCTATTGTATCACCCAAAAGGCGAGTTATTCCAAGACGTATATGATGTAGAATACGAGATGTTGGAAGACGTAGTGTAAAACACGAAATTTCCTAACAACAATGTCGTTGTGAACAGGTTTTGGTTACGCAGATTAGTGAAAATTTTGATAACGTTTTGGTGGTTTGTAAAATATTAATTTGAGCAAAATAAAATAAATGTTTTGCGTCAAAATGTGATCTTTTATGCGGAAATTTCCACAGAATACCGGCGAAAATTCCCTATGACAAAAAACTGTTCAAATTAATTATATATGTTTTTTTAATTGGGCCTATTTTTTTCGCCACATTTTTTTAAACTTTACTTTACTTTTTAATTTACCCACGTTGTTTAATTATAGTTAGTGCGGTGCAGCGGCGCTTCAGACAAAGTTTACCTACGCTCCCCAAATATAGTTGGCGCGATGGCGTGCACTAATGATTGCAATTATAATTTTAAAAAACTAATAAGAAGAAGAAGAGGATGAACATAATTACAAAATTTACCTACGTTCTCTAAGTATAGTTGGTGCGGTGCTGTGGGCTAAATTGCAGGGTGGCACCCCGCATCACCGATGATTGGAATTGTATTTTTGAAATATAAATAATAATAAGAAGAAAAAGATGATAAAAATAAATTACAAAATTTACCAGGTGCTCTAGCTATAGTTGTCTCGGTGCCGTGGGGCTAAATCGCAGTGGGCGCTCCAGCGCCACCAATGATTGAAATTATTTTTGTGGAATAAAAAACTTAGAAGAAGAAGATAATGAACATAAATTACAAATTTTATCCAGATTCTCTGATTATAGTTGGTGCGATACAGCAGGGTTAAATCGCCACGTGAACGATGAAAAAATATGGATTGTAAGATAATGAGCGTTAGAATTATAATAATAAATAGAAGAAGATAAACATAAATTACAAACAATTTTCAAAACGTTCTCTAATTATAGTGTGACGGTGTTGTGGAATTAAACCGCCTATAAGCAAGAAGAAAAAGAAGAAAAAGAAGAAAACGAAGAAAAAGAAGAAGAAGAAGAAAAAGAAAAAGAAGAAGAAGAAGAAGAAGAAAGAAGAAGAAGAAGAAGAAGAAAAAAGAAAATGAAGAAGAAGAGGAAGAAGAATAAGAAGAAGAAGAAGAAGAAGAAGAAGAAAAAGAAGAAGAAGAAAAAGAAGAAAAAGAAGAAGAAGAATAAGAAGAGGAAAAAAAGAAGAAAAACATGATAAACATAAATTACAAAATTTACCAGGTGCTCTAGCTATTGTTCTCTCGGTGCCGTGGGGCTAAATCGCAGTGGGCGCTCCAGCGCCACCAATGATTGAAATTATTTTTGTGGAATAAAAAACTTAGAAGAAGAAGATGATGAACATAGATTACAAATTTTATCCAGATTCTCTGATTATAGTTGGTGCGGTACAGCAGGGTTAAATCGCCACGTGAATGATGAAAGAATATGGAATGTAAGATAATGAGTGTTAGAATTATAATAATAAATGGAAGAAGATAAACATAAATTACAAAAAATTTTCCCAATGTTCTCTAATTATAGTGTGACGGTGTTGTGGAGTTAAACCGCCGTTAAGCAAGAAGAAGAAGAAGAAGAAAAAAAAGAAGAAGAAGAAGAAGAAAAAGAAGAAGAAGAAGAAGAAGAAGAAGAAAAAAAAGAAAAAGAAGAAGACGAAGAAGAAGAAGAAGAAGAAGAAGAAGAAGAAGAAGAAGAAAAAGAAGAAGAAAAAGAAGAAGAAAAAGAAGAAAAAGAAGAAGAAGAAGAAAAAGAAGAAAAAGAAGAAGAAGAAGAAGGACAAAAAGAAGAAGAAGAAGAAGAAGAAGAAGAAGAAGAAGAAGAAGAAGAGGAAAAAGAAGAAGAAGAAAAGAAGAAAAAGAAGAAGAAGAAGAAGAAGAAGAAGAAGACGAAGAAGAAGAAGAAGAAGAAGAAGAAGAAGAAGAAGAAGAAGAAGAAAAAGAAGAAGGTTCTGAATTTCAAAATTTACCCACATTTTCTAATAATGGTTGGCGTGGCGCCGTGGGGCTAAATTACCCCGTGGCGCTCCCGTGCCACCCATGATACACCCGGAATTACATACTGTACGTTTGCTAACCGCATGGTATTTTTTTAAAATTTTATTTAGACAAAATTCTGGGAAAACTTCGCAAAAAAAGTTAATTTTAAATAATTTAGGGAATTTGCGAATTTGCAAAAAAAATTTTTTTTGGCATAATATGAGTTTGATAGTTTTGCAAATATAAGTCTTAAAAATCGGACAAATAAATACGAATATTTTAAGCTTAAAACAGAAGAAATAGTGGCGTCTATCTTATAACGGCAGATTTATGTACCTGTTGTTATTTTGGAAGACTTTACACCTGTAATTTGGCAGAAATTATCCTTGTAATTTTTGCAGATAGAGATAAATAACTCTTGTAATTTTAGCACATTTGCATTACATTTACATGTGAATACAATATGGAATTTCGGCGTAGAAATTTTATTTACAATAAAACGTGTGACCGGTTTCAGTTGTCACCCCGTTCTCAAACACAATAAATTAAAATAAAACGAAAGATCGGTACATTGTTAGTATTATTAAGAATACATAATATATATAGATAAAAATGTAGCACTTAATACTAAGTTTTGTTACTATGCTAGTTCCAACATCACGCAAAACTTGCACACCGTGTACAAGTTCCTGCACACCGGTGTGCAAATTCCTGCACATCGGTGTGCAAGTTCCTGTACACCGGTGTACAAGTTCCTGAACATCAGTTTAAAAAAATGTGGCGAAAAGAATAGGCCCAATTAAAAAAAGCTAATATATTTAATTTGAACAATTTTTTGTTATGGGAAATTTTTGTCGGTATTTTGTGGAAATTTCTGCATAAAAGATCACATTTCGACACATTTATTTTATTTTGCTCCAATTAATATTTTACAAACCACCAAAACGTTAAGAAAATTACCATTAATCTGCGTAACCAAAACCTGTTTACAACAATATTGTTGTTAGGAAGTTTTATGTTTTACACTACGTCTTCCAACATCTCCTAATTTACATCATTTACGTCTTCGAATTACTCGCCTTTTGGGTGATAGAATAGATTACTTTTGTCATATTTTTTGTAAACGAAATTGTTTTCAAAACTTATTTAAAGCTACAAAAACTGTCCTAAAAATGTAGATATAGTAACTCTTCAAATGTATTTCAGGCTTAATTTTTTTTTAAATCTCTCATTGAAGTAGCAGAGCCCCGGAGCTCCGTAGGTACCTCTCTCTGCTTTAAATGATCAGAGCACTATCAATAATATGGAAGGGTAGGACACTATCACATATACCATCACAAACCGGTTTTTTGGTTACCCTATATGGTTTGCTCAAAATAAACAAAATATATAGTAAAGTTTTTCATACAAGTCCGAAGACTACATATTTAATTAAATGGAAGAAGCAAAGAATTACTAGGAGAGTTATTTAACATAATAACTCTGCACGGTGCAATGGAGTACAAATTCACCAACAAATACCCACCAAAGTCAGTTCCCGATTTAAAAAAAAAATTGAAATTACACGTGTAATTTGCTGCATAAAAGGATCCTTCATAACTCACTCTCATCACCTAATGAAGATAAATTTTGTCTTTTGAAACGTCAAGAGAAACGTTAAGCGATTCCATGTCCTCATTAAGTGCCAAAGCAAAATAATTTAATAACTTCTATTTCATTTTCTATTGTAAGTTTATATTTTTTGAGCACTACCACAGTAAATTGTTAAACTATTTATATTTTTTGCAATAAAACTTTCAAATTTTACCCATTGCATTTGCTTCCTTATATTTCTTTGGTGCTACTTTACAATATGAATAAAATTTTATTGGTAAAACACATGGTTTATTATTATTATTATATTTTATGACCGTAGCCAATCTGGGCGGTCGTAACCCCCACACTTTTTTCCTTGGGTCCCCCAGACTACAAATTTTGAGGATTTAAAAGCAGCATTTTTCTTTGATTGGCGGTTAGTCTTTTATCACAAATCACCTTATTTTATAATCTAACTGCAAATTTGGGGTCGAAAACCTAAGTTAATTTAATTTTCTAATTTAGTTTCAGTGTCTAATTAACCACGGATTCTCCAGAATTTTTTAATAGGTTTGGATCGCGTTCCTATATGTCTGACTAAGGTCATGCATTATACTATAAAAAATACATGAATTCTAAAAATTAAAATAACTAAATTTTAAATAAATCAGTTTACTGACAAAAATATTTTGTAAGCTGGACTTGAATTTTGTAAAATTACAATTTTTAGTCTGCCGCCTTAAACACTGCTTAGAATTCTTGGAAAAACTTTCTTGGAATTCCATTTAAAATATCTTATAAAAGACTTAAAAGACCTGTTACATAAATCAGTTAGAAAATAAGAATTCTAAGTTTTTTTGTAATCAATGTGAAAATAAATGTATTAAGTATTTAAAAGGATAAAAAAGGATTAACAAAAGGATTCCTGCGTATAATCTGGTCCCAAAATTTAATTAGTTTAATCGAAAAATCCTGCCTGCAGCATTTTGACCAACTTCAAGCAAGGTTTGGCAAAAAAATGCAGTAAATGCATAAGACTTTGAAAAATTATTGCTTGCATTACTTAAATGTTTTAATAATTACTTTTAGTTTAAGGTATTTACGTAATTACATAGTATTTTTAGTGCTATCTACGTTACTTAAAGTTATATTTGATATTTTTTGCTCTTCTTTTGTAATTTTTGTTCTGCGTTAGTATCAGAAGGATTTTAAATAAAACAATTTTCAGTGATAATTTGTGTAATTTGCATAACACAAATACCAAGTATTTGTTAAAAATTTTCAAAATATTTGGTAAAATAACTGCCATATTTACACACAAAACATCTGATTATTTAAGCTACGATTTGGTAAAAAAATACCAACTAGTTTTGAAAAATCACCCAAATATTCAATAAATAACAAAAAATAATTAACGCCAATTAGTTGGTTAAAAAGTGCAGAAACCTGTATTGGTCTGGAGGTATAGCAATAGTAGGGATCAACTAGGGCAGAATTATTGCTGAAACCGGTGCCGGGGCAGAATTATTTTGATTTGTCGGGGCCGGGGCGCTAAACGCCGTTCCATACCCGCATTCGAGGCAACTTCTTTCCCCCGGAGAGTGGTCTTCTCTGATTGGTCAGCGGAGTAAAAGATGTTGGATGTAATTTTGCGTTCGTAGGTTTTGAAATAAAGTGTTTCAAACGTTAGAACAGTGAAAGTTATCACTATGCCACTCAAATCTTTCAAAACGCAAAGTTTTAACAACTTTTTTACAAATTTAAACGAGCATTTTCGTGTAGTTTATGGGCCTATTTTTTCAAGTGGAGCTCTTGAGAGCTGTGCACAGTTTAGAACCTCGAGAGCCCACCCTGTTTTTGTATTAATCAATTGCAAAACTTTTTTATAATTTTAACTTTTATAAATTTTTTTTATTTTAAAATAATTAAACAACAAACTTTAATTTATTTAAAACCGCCGAAAGGTTTGTAAAAATGTGCCAAACATGTTTAGATGTTTAACTAGTCAAATAAACGGGACGAAGTTCTTAATTTTTTTCTGTTATTGAAGTTATTATATTCTGAACATATTCTTAAAAAAATATCGCTTACATTAACGTAAAACTTGTAACAATTTATTAATAAAATACATAACGATAGGTTATTTTTAAGCTCATTTATTACTAAAAAAATGCATAGATTTAAATGTTTATAGGTCTTTTAATAAGTTCAAAAGTGTTTTTGTACGCTTTGTTCGTGTTGTGTTTTGCATTGAACAGCAAATTAGAAAGAACTTTTATAATAAAAAAAACAAAAAAATTCTATATAATATCTCAATTAAGAAACTTTTATATCTCTATAAAATTACATACTGCAAATATACAGCCGTTTTATATAAGCTGGAAACCAAAATTTGAAAATTTTGATATGTTAGAATAGATTAGTGATGTTTGAAGAGAAGCTCTGCTTTTCGAAGAGCTCGAGAGAAACCGCCGGAGCTTCACAACTCTTTTAGAGTTTGTACATTTACCATAAAAAATTAAATAGTAATGCCATAAATTATTTTTTCATAAAATTTGTTTAAGAGTTTTTTTTTCAAAACTAATTAGAATTAATAAAAATAGACGTGAAAATGTTGGCGTAAAATAATTTAAAACATATTTCGTATTTTGAATACGCTTTAAATTGCTCATTTCAGGGGCGGAGTTATTTTGCTCAAAAATTCTGCGTTCTTATTTGTTTTTTTAAAAAAAACGTCATTACCGCACAACTTTAATTGGTCCCATCATGTCTGCATTCTAATTTTCAGCGTCAGTCAGATATAATTCAACCATAGCCGCTACACTTATTTATGTAAGTATATTTATGCCAAATTTAATTCGGAATTCAGTAAGAAACGGAACAGGAGGAAGTTAACACAAACTCCATAAATAAACTGACTAATTTATGCAAGCAGTGAAACGAAGGCAGAGGACGAAAAGGGTACTAAATAAAAAAATGCCTTTAATTAAAAAAATATTATTTTCTAATAAAAAACGAATTTATAACGACTTAATTGTCTTAAAGTGCAAAAAACTACAATCAGTCCCTACAGTTTGCGGATTTATGACAAACGTAGTTTCCTTAGCTTCATACCTTCTTGTCCAGTACCTTTGTGTTGACGCCGAATACACCTGTGTTTTTCAATTAATTCTAGTTGCGAATCACTGAATGAAATGGTAAACTCAGCTTTCTTTTCTCCGCTAACCAATCAGAGAAAACCTTGGAGAAAGAGAGATGGTTGCCTCGGATGCGGGTATGGAACGGCGTTTAGCGGCCGGGCCTGGGGCAGGCTAAAAATTTAGCAGAGTTTGTAATTTTGGTCGTTTTTTTCAAAAATTCTAATTTTTTACTGTAAATTATTTGTTTTAGGTAATTAATAGTCACAGTTTAGAATTTAAGCCCTTGTGTAATGAGAAAAAACTTATTTTTTTAATACACAAAATTTTTTGAATCAGAACAAAAATATTTAAATATTTCGATTTTTTAGACCTAAATCACTATTATATTCAGTATACACTACGGTTGTAAAAAGTAATGATTTTTGATTATTTTCAGAAAAAATAAAAAATAATTTTAAAAAAATTTTATTTAAGTAAAGTAAGAATAAAAGTAATTTGTGATATTTTAATTTAAATAAAATTACGGTCGAAATTTTATTTAAGCAAAGTAAAAGTAAGACCTATTTTTTAAGTAAAAGTAAAAGTAAATTTATAATAAAAGTAACTTTGCAACGGAGCAAAACGTCGATTTGTGGAGCTCCAGAGCACCGTTCCAAAGTGTTTTGCTAATTTATGCATAAATTTTCATTTTAATTTTTTTACAGTAAATGGTGTTTAGCGTGTTAGCGGCTTAAAAAACTTTTTTCTGAGATTCATTTTACAACAAGCTCATAGGAAACCTACTTATTAAAATTACTTAAATTTTACTTAGATTAATTTACGTATTTATAGGAAAAATCTGAGTAAGAGTAAAAGTAAAATAAGTGAAATTTAACCCTTTAGTATTCATTTCGCTGCAAATCCGCAGAAAGGATTTCACGCCACTGCTGCTCAATGTTAAATTTAGTCAACGATCGTCGAAAGCCACAGAGTTTCACACACTGCAGCAATGACGCAATATATCTTTTGCAGATTTGTAAAGGTTTATGGACGAAAAAAATCCCAAGGGGTTAAAATTGAAGTAAAAGGAAAAGTAATAAAAAATTCGTTACCTTTATTTGTTTAAGTAAAAGTAAATGTAACTTTTTAGAACAGTAGTATACTTTACGTAAGTATTAGAAACATATTCAAGTTTAAAGCAATATTATACTTAATCCCACTAACCATTCTTATAACTTTTAAAGAATGCTCTATAAATAGAGCAGGAGTTAAAACATTTTTATACGGGAAGTATGTTTTGATTAAAAAATCATAACGTGTTAAAGAAACCAAAATCAAAATTGGACACCCATATAAAAAAATTATTTGACAATAGCGGAATTTTTTTATGTTTTAATTTTTAAAAAATTGTAACATTTTATGTTTAAAATACCAAAATTTACCAAAATAAAATTGGTTTCTAAAAAATCCAAATGATTTTACATATATAAAAATCAATTTTTTTACAAAACAATAAACATTAGGTATTTATTGTCAATCAAAAAATTCAATTTTTTCCAAAAAAAATCCCAGAAATCATGAGTACACCAACTTCAAGGTGTTACCACAAACTTATGGGTTGGTCAAACTGAGCTAAAAATTGCTTTTTATATTATTTTGAAACATCGAATATATTATTTTGAGCGAAAACTAAAACTATCGATCCGACAGCTTCGAATAGTAATTTACAAATTAGTAGAAAGGTTCTTAAAATAGTAATTTACTACAAAAAACCAGTCTTAAAAATGGATATATTTCTTGTTTATTTTTTATGCATTCGTTTAAATAATTTTATCCATTTTAGTTGTATTTTTGGCACAAAAATTGACGATATGCGTATTTACTTCATAAAAGATTTTTGTTCCATGTTTAGCATGTGATCTTTGAACATATGGATGCCGCAGCATCCATTCGTTTAAAGATCACCTGCTGAACATGGAAAAGAAGAAAACATTTTTGCATCCATTTGATTACCTCGGCTACGTTGGCAACTGTTGCGTAAATGCCAACATAACCGCGGTACTCACATCATGGTTAGTAAAATGAAACATAACAATTTACTACTTTTTTTATGAGGACAATCGTCATATTGGCAAACTGAAAATAGTAGATCAGTTGCTAAAAAGTCGTCATATCCCCAGACTGTTAGTGCTCCATATAATTGCCCTGGGATGTTATCTGGCTTTCCTGGTCTCCAGTTAAGTATATTGGTTGAAACAAGGAAGCCTGAATCGCACATGGATCTCCAAAACCAAGGGGACCTTACACTCGTTTTTTCCAATGCAGTTAAAAGTGCCAGCTAAAACTCAAAAAAATTTTGAATTTACTTATGCTGGCAACACAATATATCTCAATCCGGTGTGCAAATTATTAATTAAATTTAAAAGTTTGACTGGTTTTCGGGGTTTCATGATTGATAAATAACTATTTTAACGGGATTTAACCCACACATTTACAGTTGTAAAAAGTAATGATTTTTGATTATTTTCAGAAAAAATAAAAAGTAATTTAAAAAAAAATTTATTTAAGTAAAGTAAAAATAAAAGTAATTTGTGATATTTTAATTTAAGTAAAGTAAAAATAAAATTACGGTCGAAATTTTATTTAAGTAAAGTAAAAGTAAGACCTATTTTTTTAAGTAAAAGTAAAAGTAAAATTATAATAAAAGTAATTTTGCAACGGAGCAAAACGTCGATTTGTGGAGTTCCAGAGCACCGTTCCAAAGTGTTTTGCTAATTTATGCATGAATTTTCATTTTAATTTTTCTACAGTAAAGGGTGTTTAGCGTGTTAGCGGCTTAAAAAACTTTCTTCTGAGATTCATTTTACAACAAGCTCATAGGAAATCTACTTATTAAAATTACTTAAATTTTACTTAGATTAATTTACGTATTTGTAGGAAAAAATCTAAGTAAGAGTAAAAGTAAAATAAGTGAAATTTAACCCTTTGGTATTCATTTCGCTGCAAATCCGCAGAAAGGATTTCACGCCACTGCTGCTCAATGTTAAATTTAGTCAACGATCGTCGAAAGCCACAGAGTTTCACACAATGCAGCACTGACGCAATATATCTTTTGCAGATTTGTAAAGGTTTATGGACGAAAAAAATCCCAAGGGGTTAAAAGTGAAGTAAAAGGAAAAGTAATAAAAAATTCGTTACCTTTATTTGTTTAAGTAAAAGTAAATGTAATTTTTTTGAACAGTAGTATACTTTACGTAAGTATTAGAAACATATTCAAGTTTAAAGCAATAATATACTTAATCCCACTAACCATTCTTATAACTTTTAAAGAATGCTCTATAAATAGAGCAGGAGTTAAAACTTTTTTATACGGGAAGTATGTTTTGATTAAAAAATCAAAACGTGTTAAAGAAACCAAAACCAAAATTGGACACCCAAATAAAAAATTATTTGACAATAGCGGAATTTTTTTATATTGCAATAAATCGAATATGTTAATAATTGTAGAAATGTAATTCTAAATCTAAATATGCTAGTCTTCAAGAATATTATTTTGAAGAAACATCTTTTTTAGAACTTCACTTACATGCCTCTATTTAACATTTTTCAGTCTAACATACAAGAGGGATTAAAACGCATCTTTTCATTTTAAATTGTTAAAACATTTTTAAAGATTCATTACCATATTTTTAAATTAAAAAAATACTTTTTAAATTGTAAAAGGTAAAATAATTAAATTATTGCGAGTACAAGCGACTATGTTTGCTTTCTAGCTTGTTTTAAGTTGTTAGTTTTAGTCATTTTAATCCGCTAACATATTTTTTAGCCAAAAATCATAAAGTCAGTGTCACGTGAACTTTTGCAATGAAATTGTTTTTGTGATTTTGCACTACTTTTTGTAATTTCTCGAGATTTAGCTCAATTCATTATAGAATAGCTGGGGAGAACAAAAATAGCATTGTGCTATGGTAAAATTGCCACCTAGCAAAAAATGGAGGGCGTAAATATCATACGACACCCGGAAAAAAATGGGTAGGGTGCAGATATATTATGCGAAACCAATAAAAAATGAGGAGGGGCGAAAATATCATGCAACCCCCAGCGATAAATGGGGGGGGGGCGAAAACTTTATGGGACAGATTGCAAAAAATAAGGGACAGAAATATCATGGAACCCCTGGCAAAAAATGGAAGAGGGGCAGAAATACCACGGAAGGCTAAAAATAGCGCAGGTGGGGGGAGATATCATGCGACACCTGATAAAAAATTTGGGAGTGGAAATATCATGCGACACCCCACGAAAAATGAAGGTGCGAAAATATCGAAATAATATGGCCAAACATTATGCGACATCCGGCAGGCCAAAAATGGGGGAAGGGCAAAAATATTATGCTACACCCAGCAGGCGAAAAATGAAGGGAGTGGAAATATCATGCGACACCCACTGAAAAAAACTGCTGACAGACAGTGAGCAGCACTGGTGCGCGTTCTTCTTCCGCGTTTTAAACACTGTTTTTGTCCTCAAAAATTTCAAAGCGTTAAAGTCCAACGGGTTTTTATTAATAACAGTAGGGTACTATTCAAGTAATTTCGAAGGCTTTTTTTACAGTTTTATTACCGGATTCAATTATTTAAAAACCAATTTTTGTCGCTATAAATAGCTATAAATTTACGTCATTGTTGTTAATCACAATACAAACAATAAACTAAAAAGAATTGTGTACAAATAAGTACTTTATACCCCAAGAATAAAAAATTTTGAGACTTCATTCTCAATATTAATATCTGTAATTCGAGCCAAAGAGCCTCCAGACATTTGACACTGATTTCTAGAAGTGTGGACATTTCTTGGAGTGTCGCTCATCACATAACAGTAGCCTCGGTATTCCATTGTACGGTTAATTTGTAGTGATCTACTACTACAGGTGACATGTGCTAAAATAAAGCTTTATTTATTTATTTATTTATTTGTTATTCGCATAGCGCAGGACACAGCTAAAGCATTAAAAAATACACTGAAATAAGCTGAAATAAGCTGTATATTGTCATTAATATGAATTATTTAGCAGGTATTTTAACCCAACGTATTTGAATTCCTAAGAGTTACCCAATTACGTTAAAGCTTAGGATAACTAAAAAAAAAGAATGAGTTCAACCAGAACCAATCAAATAGCCAGGCTAGAAGCAAAAAATGCGGCTCTGCAGCAAAAGTTGGCGGGTATGGAGAAGAGGCTCGCCCAGATGGAGGAGGCACGGGCTTCTGGTGTTGATGTTGAGCTGGTCTCCACGGTGTGGCGAAAATGTATTTATTCGTCTAATACCTATGATTGACAGTTATTTCAAGCGCGTGGAAGTCCAAAAAGAACATGAGACTATGCTAGTTGTTTCTGGCCTTCAGAAAAATGATAACAGAGGAAAGGAAAAGGAAACTTACTACGCCTACTGAAAACCCGGCTACCGCATACCGTTGAGCAAAATTTAATATTGACTAACGCATACAAGCATAAAACCACTATTATTTTAAAGGCATTTTTATTGGAGCTTCTTACACACCCAAACAACATATTCGCTCATTGTACCGCTCAAAAGATGAAATCAACGCCCAAAATGAAAATTCGGAAGAAAATGCGGACGTTAACTTTTTTATTGTTAACCGGTCCGCTAGAGATCCCTTAAATTGGACAGTGTGTAAAAAAAGTGAGTTTAATGTCAGACAAAAGCCAACAAACTAATAGTGGCGAGTAATGGTTTCTTTTAAA
This sequence comes from Microlaimidae sp. YZB2_3, assembly GCA_030248175.1. NCBI lineage: Eukaryota > Metazoa > Nematoda > Chromadorea > Desmodorida > Microlaimidae > Microlaimidae sp. YZB2_3. The sequence goes on along the minus strand of JASAMX010018854.1, from coordinate 8,388 downwards.
CATTATATCTTGTAAACTTTTTAACTCCTGTTCCATTTTAAATAAAATCGACCAATTAATTATCTTGCTAAAAAATAAAGTGTATGGTTTGTTAATAATAACTGAAACTCATCTTTCTCCAGAAATCTGAAATTTTTTTTTAATTCAAAATACACCTTATAAAATTTATCGCTATGACAGACATAAAAGAGAGGTCGCAATAATTGCTAAAAAACGCTTAAAATGTGTGATTGTGAACTTTCCAAATGAGGTTAATATGATTGAACATATTTGTATTGATGTATATTTTAACAGTAATAATATTTACCGTATTCTCGCTATTTATTTGCCACCTATATCAGCTAATAACATCAAGACAGTTGAAAATTTATGTTTTTTTATTAACATCTTGGTGTAACAATAAAAAGCCTATTTCTGTTATGGGAGATTTTAATATGCCAAATATTTTATGGGAAATTCCACATAACATGGGAAATCAGTGTTCTCAAAAATTTCTTGAAGCTTGTATGCAAAATTGCTTAACACAAATGGTGACCCAAGCAACGCGACAAAAAAATTGTCTTGATTTGATATTATGCTCCCACCCCTTTTTGATTCGATCACTAAGTGTTTCGGCTCTTTTTTCAGCTACTTGTAATCATGATTGTGTCAATTTTACCTTAACCGTACCTCCTGCTAATAACGAAAAATCTGAAACAATCTTTATTCTGATTTTACAAAAGCTGATTACGGTAAAATAAATGCGTATTTGTCTATAATTAATTGGTTGCAATTTTCAAATTCATGCAAAAATGACGCTACACTTTTTTGTGATATAATCTATAGTGTTCTTGATTATTGTATAGAGTTATACGTGCCTAAAAAAGCTCCGCGTAAAACAAAAAATCGTTATCCAAAACACATTTGTAAATTGGCTAAAACTAAACTAAAATATTATAAACTTTCCGAAAAATATCAGTGGAAACGATTTTACAATGAAAGTGCAAAAATGTATGACGAAGCTGTTAAAAAATATTTCAAAAAAAAAAGAATGTTCTCCAGTTAATTCTAAAAATATTTCCAATTTTTACAAATATGTAAATAGTAAAACTAAATCAAAACCTTTAATTTCACCTCTATTAAATGATGATGGTAGTTATTCTATTAATAATCATGAAAAAGCATCTAAATTTAACAATTTCTTTGCTTCTGTTTTTACTGAGGAGAATAAAAAAATTTCTGAATTTCAGTGTAGGGTTCCAAAAAACGTGGGATTGTTTTCAGTAAATTTTTCCTATGAAAAAGTAATAAAAGTTATTAATAAAATGCCGTCTTCTTTATTTCGTTTACCAGGTGAAGACCCGTCCATTTTTTGAAGTGCATTAGTTCGGAAGTGGCTATAGCTTTTTCTATGTTATTTGAAATGAGTATGAAAACGGGGTTTTACCAGATATTTGACTAAAAACCATCATAATTCCAATATATAAAAAAGGAATGGCTGCCCAAAAAGAAAATTATAGACCTATTTCACTAATATGTGCCCTTTGTAAAATTGCAGAAAGAGCCATTGTAAACGATTTGCTGAAATATTTAATAATAAATACTGCGGAAAACTAATAGCTAAGCTGAAAGGGCATGGCTACGAACTGCTTATTTGGATTACTTCTTTTTTATCAAATTGTTCTCAGTGCGTCTGCATTGAAAATTGTTTTTCTGACTTTATTTCAGTAAAATCTGGCGTGCCACAATGCTCAGTTCTCGGTCTTATATTGTTTCTTATATACATTAATGATGTTGTACACTAACATGATGTTACTAACATGTGCCCTTTGTAAAATTGCAGAAAGAGCCATTGTAAACGATTTGCTGAAATATTTAATTAAGTATAGGTTAATTACATCTGAGCAATTTGGCTTTTTTGCCAAAATTCCACTTGCACACAACTGCTTAAAATGCTTGAAGAATGGACCAAAGCTCTGAATTTTGGCAAACGCATAGATTGTGTGTATATTGATATATCTAAAGCGTTTGACATTGTCTGTCACGGAAAACTAATAGCTAAGCTGAAAGGGCATGAAATTGGCTACGAACTGTTTATTTGGATTACTTCTTTTTTATCAAATTGTTCTCAGTGCGTCTGCATTGAAAATTGTTTTTCTGACTTTATTTCAGTAAAATCTGGCGTGCCGCAAGGCTCAGTTATCGGTCTTATATTGTTTCTTATATACATTAATGATGTTGTAGAGTTTTGTAAAGCCGGTGATGTTGGTATAAAGGTTTTTGCTGTTGACTGTAAAATTTAAAAATCTCGTACAGATGTAAACACTTTTGATCTGGATTTAAGTCTTAAAAGTTTTATAAGCTGGACAAAATTATGGCAATTAAATGTTATTTATACAAAATGTAATGTTATATCTTTAGGAAATTTACGAATTCAAGATAAACCATACTATTTTGAAGATATCAAAATTTCGCTAGTGCAATCAATTAGGGCTCTTGGTGTTTGTATAACAAATGACCTGAACTTTTCCAAGCATTGTTCCCAAATAGCACAAAAAGCCTTTTTCAGAGCCTCAAAAATTTTGCGTTGTTTTAAAAGCAATAAACCTTTCTTTCTGACGCGCGCCTATAAAACATATGTAAGACCCTTACTTGAATCAAATACATTCGTTTTTAATCCATATTTAATTGATGACATAAAATGCTTGGAGAAAGTTCAAAAATATTTTACTTGAAGAGTTTGTTGCCAATGTTGCATATCTTATACAGATTATTCATCACGACTAAAATTTTTGTATTTGGAATCTTTAGAATTAAGACGATTAAAATTTGATCTATGCATGGTTTATTAAATTATAAATAATAGTGTTGATTTCGATTTTAAAAACTTTTTCACATATGATCCAAAAATATAATTTTCGCGGTCATAATTTTAAATTACAATTTTCTGATCAATATCGTGTTAATACTCAGAAATTGTTTTTACAACGTGTTATAAATGTTTGGAATGTCCTTAATAATTATGTAGTATCATGCAAATCGCTAGCTAACTTCAAAAAACAATTAAACTTATTTAACTTAAATAAATTTTTAACTGTATTTTTATCATAATATTAAAATTGGATTTATATTCATTTGGTATGTTTTTCTTATGTGTTTTGTTACCTTTTGTGTCTTTTGTTAGGGAATAATTGAGTGTTATTATCCTTTACTGGCCTTTTTGTCAATCGTTTAATTTTTAATGTTTTTTTTATTTTTAACGATTTTCATATTTTTTTGATTATTATATTTTGACAAAAAACTTTATTCATTCATTCATTCAAAACGTGGCTTAGTTATTAAAAAAAATTGATAGTAGTGATACCGGTGAAGTCATCCACCCAACTGAAATTTTTTGTATTGGAAGAGCTAGCGACCGCCCCAGGCTGCTGAAAATTAGGTTAATCAACAAACATCCTTGTAATAAGTTAGTTCATTCAGGCGGTCGCCTAAGGGATTTCACCAAATATGACAAAGTTTATGTAAGGACGTCTCTGACTGAGGAACAGAGAGTCTGTCAAAAAGAGCTGATTGGCAAACTTCACAAGCTAGGACACCAGAACAAAAAGGTTTCGGTATTCTGCTGATGGTGATCAATTTTTGTTCGACATCACTTTCAAGGCTCCCCTAAAGGTTTCAAAATAGGATATTTCGCGACTTAATTACCATTATAGTAAACTAAAGCTTATACCTAGTAAAAATTTTCTGTATGAATGCAAGAAGCCTTAGACAATCTTGATGTTCTGATTTCAGGAGGTAGCCTTATCTATGGTGCTGTGGATATTTGCTTTATTTGTAAAACATGGCTCACTGAAACAACTTCTAATGCAATGATCATCAAATATAGAGATATTAATGTTTATCAACGGGATCAACAGCAGCGGCGAGGAGGTGGAGTAGTTCTATTAATTAAAAATATTTTTAGAGTAGTTGAAGTTGAAATGGAGGAAAAGTATGATGCAATAAAACTAGTAGCGGTTGACATTCTTCTACAGAAGTCATCTAAACTGAGATTCATTTGTATTTATAGAGAACCTAGAACTAGAAAAAAAGACTTTTGAAAAAAAAGAAAAAATTCCAATATTTGAGCTAATTAGGAATTTAACAGAAAACTTTGTAGTAAGCATTTAATTAACTGGAGATTTCAATCTGCCAGGACTAGATTGGTCTTTAGATAAAATAACTTGGAACACGCAAAATGATAATAATTGGTTTAATTTTCTTATTGAGCTAGGTATGTATCAGCTTGTTTCACAACTAACTCGTGAGAATAATTATCTGGATCTTTTGTTCACAAACGATAGAGAAAGTTTTAATAATGTCACTGTTGCGCCCAGTTTTTACAATCAGACCATGACACTATTTTATCTGAAATTAATCTTAAAATATTTGACAGTCCTAAAAATAAGATTCAAAACTACATAACTGATTTTTTAAAAGCAGATTATGATATGCTAAGTTTTTACTTATTTACAATCAACTGGAAAATTTTATTTGAGAAATGTGGCACAATAGAAAATGCTTGGCAGAGATTTAAAGATATTTTGTTGTTAGGAATCAATAGACATGTCCCTGGAAAAAATATTTACAAACAAGAAAAAAATGTACAATATCCAATACATATAAGAAAACTACAAAATCAAAAGAAAAAACTTTGGCATGAGCATAATATTGATGAAAAATCAATATCAAAGTACAAAAAAATTTGCAAAGTGTACAAAAATAAAGTTAGAGATTTCAACACTAATAAATAAACAAAAATTTTAAATTCAGGGCGTTTAAACATTTTTTTTAAAATTTGTTAATAGTAAAATTAAAACAAAACAAACTATCCCACCAATTAAAAGAGACAATGGGACTTTTGTAACTGAAGAGTTTGAAAAAGTACAACTTTTTGGCAATTATTTTGCTTTCGTTTTTAATAATGATGATAATACTTTACCAATTTTTAATTCACCGAATATTGGGAAGTTGGACAACATGGTGTCTACTACAAAAAAGGTATTTAAAGCCCTAAAAAGGGTACGGAGTCTTTAGAGCCACATGCAGGGAACTTGGAGCCATCGAAAATTTTTGGGAACTTGGAGCCACGAGCAATGTGAACTTGGAGCCTTTCAGAAAAAAATGGTTTAAGCTTAAATTTAGGTTTCGCTTAGGCTTAGGTACACGTTTTAGCGATTTTTATTTTTGGCTCCAAGTTCCCAACTTAAGGCTCCAAGTTCCCCACTTACGGCTCCAAGTTCCCTATTTTTGGCTCCAAGTTCCAGCTCCAAGTTCCCTAGGCTCCATCGACCCTAAATCTTGGTACGGGGTCTTTAGAGCCACAAGCAGGGAACTTGGAGCCATCGAAAATTTTTGGGAACTTGGAGCCACGAGCAATGTGAACTTGGAGCCTTTCAGAAAAAAATGGTTTAAGCTTAAATTTAGGTTTCGCTTAGGCTTAGGTACACGTTTTAGCGATTTTTATTTTTGGCTCCAAGTTCCCAACTTAAGGCTCCAAGTTCCCCACTTACGGCTCCAAGTTCCCTATTTTTGGCTCCAAGTTCCAGCTCCAAGTTCCCTAGGCTCCATCGACCCTAAATCCTAAAAAGCTCCCAAACAAATTGTCTCAAACACCTGACTGTTTTCCAGCTTACTTTTTGAAACGCTTGGCTAAAGTTATTGCTGAACCTTTGGCAATAATCTTTTAGATGTCTTTTGATTTTGGAGAATTACCACTTGATTGGAAAATAGTTTTATTAAACTTTCTGCTTAAAAAAGGCACTAAAAGCCTAAAAAAAATTATCGTCAAATTTCACTTACATCTATTTCTAGTAAATTAATGGAACAGATTGTCAAAGAAGAACTTCTTGTCTTTTTCCATATCATTTTGTCAAGGTTTCAACATGGTTTTAAGGCAAAAAGTTCTACAATAACACAGCTGTTGGAAACTTTTAATGAGTGGACGCAGACACTAAAAGATAAACTTCAAATTGATGTCATTTACTTGGATTTTGCCAAGGCCTTTGACACTGTGTCACATCAAAAATTATTATATAAACTTGAAAAATATGGTGTTTCTGGTAAATTTTCAAAATGGATAAAAGAATTTTTAGTTGGATGGGAAATTAAAGTTGTAATTAATGACTCAGTATCCAAATCATTTCCTGTAAAAAGATCAGTTTCTTAGGGCTCTGTTTTGGGTCCATTTCTTTTTTTATTTATATTAATCATATTGTTAATTGTGTTAAGTACTCACAAATTAGATTCTTTGCAGATGATATAAAGTTGTTTGCAAAATCTTCATCTAAAAATTACCACATTCAAACCTTAAGACTTCAAAAGATTTAGATAGAATATACAGCGGTCACAAGACTGGCAATTGCAATTATCTGATCATAAATCTGTGGTTCTTCATATTAAAAATCATAGCAAAAAGTTAATTTGTAAATAAGCTTGGTAATAATGTACTTGCAACTACAGAATTGCAGCGTGACCAAGGTGTTTATATATCTCATGATATGAAATTTTCTAAACACTGTGAAATCACAGCAAAAAAAGCAATGAGAGTGACATCACTAATTTTTAGAACATTCAATTCAAACTCTAGAAATAATCTCCTCAGAGTGTATAAGTCCTATGTTAGACCAATTCTGGAGTACGCTAGTGCAATTTGGAACCCTTATTTACAAAAAGACATGAACATTTTGGAAAAAGTGCATAAAATTTCACTAGGAGGCTGTTTTATAAATGCAAGTTGTTACCTGTTGGTTACCTAGGACAAAGACTGGATTACCTAGGTTTGGAAAGATTAAATGACCGAAGAGACAAAACTAATTTTTATGAGTGCTTTAAAATCATACATAGCTTAAAAAATTTGCAAGCCAATGATTTTTTAAAGTTTAACGTGCAGCCAACCCGTGGTCATTCTTTTAAATTGGCGGTTGAAGATAGCCAAATTAATGCAAATTTTCTTGGAACAATCTACTCCCATCTCAAGTAACCGCTAATTTTTTGGATGTATTCAGGAAAAGTTTTAAAACTGATTTAAATAAGCGCTCTTTTTGAGCCTTTAAAGTCATTTCAGATAGCTATGTTCATTGATATTTTGTTAGAATTGTATGTAGTTTATGTTGGCGGCGATTAAGTCGCAGATTTGATGTTTTTGATGAAAAAAAAAGAAAAGAATAATGAAATGATAAAACAGTAGAATTAAACTATGCATAGACTATGCTTAGTAAAATATATATTCTGTTATCTGATCATTAAAAGAAAAAAAAGATAATAGAAATGACAGCTATTATAGAGTACAAATCTCATTAGCAATAAAGGTAAAGCTAAAGTTCTTTAGTACTTAAGGGTTTTTTGGGCTTAGAACTAAAGCTAAGGCCCGGCTAAACTAAAATTAGCTGCCAAACACTCGGAAAAAAATATAGACCCAGCAAAACGTTAGCTTTTTCCAGGAAAATGACAAATCAATCGGATTGATCCAAATAACCTAAATGACCCAAGTGAACTGAGTGACCGAAGTGACCTGAATGATTTAAATGACCTCAATGACCTAAGTGACCCAAATGACCAGTGTCTTGAATGACCCAAGTGACCTGAATGACCTGAGTGACCGGAATGTTCTAAGTGACCTGAATGACCGAATGACCTGAATGACCCAAATGATTTGAATGACCCAATTGACCCAAGTGAACTGAATGACCCAAGTGACCCAAGTGACCTGAATGACCAAAGTGACCTGAATGACCCAAATGACCCAAGTGACCTGAATGAGCCAAATGACCTGAATACACCTGAGTGACCTGAATGACTAGTGGAGTAAACAAGGTATACCTAGTGGACCTTGTTTACCTTATTTTTTTTAGCTTAGTTTACCTTGTTAACCTTGTTGACCTTGTTAGTTACTTCTGTTAAGCTAGTGGTGTTTTTTTTTGTATAGTTTACCTATGCTGTTTTGTTAGATGGGTTTAGAGGGTTTTCTTAATTTTGTCTAAGCCTTAGTCGAAGCCTAAGGCTAAGCTCAACCTAAGGCTAAGGCCTGAGCCTAAGCTTTAGTCTTAGCCTAAGTCTAAGCCTAAATCTTAGCCTAAGTCTAAACCTAAGGCTAAGCCTAAGCCTAAGGCTAAAGCCTAAGCCCAAGGCAAAGTCTACGCCTAAGCCTAATAAAACTATGATTTTAGATTGTAGTTTTTTTGTTTTAATGTTAAGTTCAATTGTTTGTTTGGTGTTGTATTGGAATTTAATTATAAAATAAATCCCTAGCCTTGAATTTTCATCCTTACTGAGTGTTAATTTTTTATGTTTTGTGTGTATGTGTGTGTGTGTGTGTGTGTGTGTGTGTGTGTGTGTGTGTGTGTGTGTGTGTGTGTGTGTTTGTTTGTG
>JASAMX010018853.1:0-21419 GCA_030248175.1 Microlaimidae sp. YZB2_3 | reverse complement strand
ATGTCATTATTACTTCGTTCAGTTACGTATTATCTATTTCAGATCAATTGGGAACTCACTATTAAATAAAAGAACGTCGTATTATATTTATTTCAACGACTGTTGGCCAGTTGTAAATTCATCCTGATATATAAAAACCTTTATAAATTCTAGATTTACAAATCTACTATTTTGTAAATCTACGATAAAGGTTTTTTGACTTGTAATTCAGGGGGACATCTCCGCACTGCTCTGCGCTGATTGATCGCAGCCACGTCATTTTCTGTTCGCTCGGTAGCCAATAACAATATTGCACATGGTCTGTATTATTATTATGGATTCCAAAGAATTTTTCGGCAGCCTAAAAAGGCAATAATTTTTTATTAAACATTTTTGAAAAATTTTCGCTCAAAATTCGCAAGTTATATTCATAAACAGTTTTTTGTCGATTTTTTCCATTTTACAAGTCTCCGCCTATTTTTTTGTAGCTTCTACCAATTGCATAATAGAGGATATACGACACGGCGAATATTGATCGGTCAGCGAAATGACGTGGTGGACTACACACATGCCCCCCTGACGCGGTGTAACCTTTTATCAAGTAGTATTTTACAAAAAAAATAAGCGAAGATTTTGTAAAATGAGAATTTATAAAAGGTTTTTATAAAACAGGCCCCGGGGTGAATTTTGGGGAAAAGAGGGTCGTCTAAATAAATAAAAAAAAAAAAAAAAAAAAAAAAAAAAAGTGAGTTCCCCTCGCATCCCTCAAAATATCATGTTCCAGGGTTACCGTTGTAAGTACGTCAGAGACTCCGAAGCTTCAACTCTCAAGAAGCGATTTAAAGCTTTTTTACTCAACTTGATATAATGTTCAAAAATTTCCCAAACTTCCTGACAAATTCTGAGTGTTTTTTAATTATTCATGAAAATAGCACAAAAATCATGCAAAACTATAAGAGTTTTGAGAAGAATGCACTAATTTATATCACGTCGTGACACTACGGGAAAATGGTTCTACTGTCATTCTAAAATACACGTGACTGTGACTCATTTTGTAATAAATAGGGTTCTGTTTAAAATTTAAAATGAGTCACAGGCACACATATTTTATACAAACTGTGACTCATTTTACCGTAGTAACGACGATCAGCTCAGCATTATTATGACAGTTCGGTTGATTTAAGTATATGCAAATTTTTACTTTTTCTATCAGCAAAATATGACCGAGTAACCGCGTATTTTTAACCATTAATTAATTACCACCATAATAATAATACATTTTATCCCTTTTGATTCAGTTTCAATTGGCTTGCGCTGATTTCCCCTTCGTATAGTCCGGTTTAAGTCGTTTTTCCCACTCTTCTCCGTCAGGAGTTGAATACAAATTTCTTCATATGGTTTTGCAGCACCTAACTCTCCGCGCCTTCTTGTGTTTCGGCCAGTTTAGCGTCCGGCGAAGGGAGCAGTTCATATATGATTCCTGAGATTGACTCATTTTATTGTTTTTTTTTATTTTTCGTCATTAGGGTAACTGACTTAAATTCACCCGGCCTTAGTTTCGGCCACCAATTGTTATTTTTTTCATGCGCGAAGTTACCGACTGCGTATTTCTAGGGTTGTTGTTGTTGTTGTTCATAGCCGGGGCGTCAGGTTATGCGTTCTAAGAACCTGACCGCATCCACTGGTCTTTCCCAATGATCTTCTGTTTTGAGTGTCGTTGGTTGTTGAGGGCATATCGTCGTTACTACGGCAAAATGAGCCACTGTCATTATAAAATACACGTGACTGTGACTCATTTTATATTTTAAACCATAGGTCACCGAAGGGGGGGTGGTAGGGGGGCACCCTCCCCCCTACGGCCTCTGAGACCTACTCCCCCCCTAAGGCCCATTTTTGACCCCTCCCCCCCCTTCGACCCCTGAACCCCTGACCCCCCCTAAGGCCCATTTTCGACCACCTTCCCCCCCACCAGACAATCCCAAAAAATGCTTTAAAAATGGTCAAATTTCGTCAAAAAATTGTCAATTTTGGTGAAAGAATGGGAAAAACACCCCAAGCACCCGGGTGCTTTTTTTTTTCAGAGAACACGCCCCCGGGGTGTCCAACCCCCTGGGAGGCCAAAAACCTCCACACCCCGGGGTGTGGACCCCCCCCCCTGAGCCGTCGAAGGTCGGTGACCTATGTTTTAAACAACACCCTATTTGCTGCAGAATGAGTCACAGTCACGTGTATTTTATAATGACAGTGGCTCATTTTTCCATTTGTATTGGTACCAATTCGTCGATTTCACCTATCTAAACATAAAATACACGTATAAAACCTCTTCATACTTTTACAAGACACATAAACCTTTTGGCGCTGTTTTTGTAAATTAATTTTTGCCGTTGTTTTTGATATTTTAATAGTTTTTTGCGCGTTCTGTCTGACTACATTTATGTCAAAAAATTGTTTATTTTTGAATTGTGCAATTTATGTTGTTAAGAAAAAAAATTATTTAACTATTAGTTTTTGGAACCTAAAGATATAGTTTTGGGATTTCCAAGACTCTGGCGATTAATAAAGTTTAATTTTTTGGTGTCTATAATTTTTGAATGGAAACCGGATAAAAATGTGATAAACTTTAGGTTTGAAAAAAAAAACTATTCTTTAAAAACGCACAATAAAAATGTCAAACACCAATTAGGTTTTGATTATGTTTAGAATAACGGAAATTAAGTGAAACCAAGTTTAAATTAGTTTTTAAACCTAAATAAAATAAAAAAATGTTCTTTATGTTTTTGGTAATCAATGATACAAAAATTAGACAATTTTTGGGCTTTAAGCTCATGACTTCTTGCAAAAAATTTGAATTCCAAACGTAATCCTGTCGAGTCAAAGCATACGGAACGGAAGTCAGTCAACAATTTCCAGGTTTTTTATAAAAAAACCCCTAAAATAGCCAAAAAAAAACCTAAAAAACCCCATAACGAAAACCTAAAAAATTGGCTTAAAACCTTGAAAAGTCTGGATATTTTTTCTGGATTTTTTTTTAAAAAACCTAGAAGGGGGGGTCCAGGGGGTCCGAACCTCCCTGGACCCCCCTAAAAAATTTTGGCCTTCCACCCGGGGATGGACCCCCCTAGCGAACCTGACCAAAAACACCTATGAAAATATACCTTCAGAAAAATGTATTTTTAGGCTATAAAACGTCGTTTATTTCTTTATTAGTAGTTCGATTAGTTTTTAATGCCCTCAAATGAGAACACCAAGTTAAAATTGACCTTGAAACATGTTTTTCACCTTTTTTTATCAAGTGAGTTTTTCAAACCAATTTTTGTGACGTTTATGATGGGACTTGCACCGCCAAATTTAAATTAAATAATGAATAAGTTGTGCTATGTTGTGTTTTAAGTTAAGTATATTGATTTGGTACAAGTTCCATATATGTACCAAAATTCTTTTTTTTTTTTTTTTTTTTTTTTTTTATATATAATGATCAGATAACAGAATTAATATCATACTAAGCATAGTTTATGCATAGTTTAATTTTTCTGTTTTCATCATTTCATTGTGTTTATTTTTTTCTTTTTCTATTTTTTTTTTCTTTTTTTTTTTCATCAACAACATCAAATCTGCGACTTAATTGCCGCCAATATGAATCACAATTGTAACTAATTATCAATGAACATAGCTATCTGATATGACTTTAAAGGCTCAAAAAGAGCGCTTGACCAATTCAAAAATAATTACAAATTGTAAAATATCTTTGTAGCTTAAATTAAACACGTAGACCTCATTTTTGTGGTTACTTTTCGAATTTGAGCTTCAGAAAAAATGTTATGAGCCAATTTGTACTCAAAAATTGCCGTTTTTTGGGATGTACAATTTATGTTATTAAGAAAAATTTTTTATTAAACCATTCATCAGATTAATATTAATTTTTTTGTATTACAAAGTATCTGGCAATTACAAATATACTTTTATTATTTTCATGGTGGTAACTACCACTTTTTTATAATAACCGTTAAAATACGTATCAAAATTTCATAGTGAAAAATTTACATTTTGGAAAAAAACAACTTATTTCAATAAAAATCTATTATATTCCAATTTTGTTTATTTTTTTGGTTCTGCTTAGGCTTAGGAACAATAAATTGGTGAAAAACTAGGGAGAAAAACCCCAACCCGAAACACTGACAGTCAGTAACAAGGTTTTAGGGTTGGCTGTTTTAGGGTTTTCCCAAAAAAAATTTCATACCAAAAACTCAAAAAATTGGCTTAAAAAATTTTAAAAAAAATCAATTTTTTTGGATATTTTTTCCAAAAAAAAAACTCTAAAAAACCCCATTCAAAAACAAATATTGTTAAACTCTAAAAACAACAATTTTGATTAATTAATGTTGGCAAAAAAAAACCCCAAAAAAACCCTATACAAAACTATTAACAATTTTTATGGCAACAAACAACTACCCTAGATATATATATCCGTACCCCATACAAAACTATGAACAATTTTTATGGGTACAACTACTGAACGTGTACCGATCAATTGAGGCAATAGGTGTCATGGGTGCTCGTTTAGTTACGTATTGCTCATCTATGATATGATAATCGCAAAATTTTTGCAGTTTTTAGCTATTTTAATGCACATTAAGCCATTTTGGAACTATTTACTTAAATTTCGCCTTTTTCTTCTTTTTTTCTCTTTTTTTTCTTTCTGCCGTGCTTTGTTCTTCCGTTTTATTGCCCCCTTCCAATAAAATCCCGGGGAAGGGAGGCGGAAGTGTACAGCTCTTTATTTTATTAATAATTTATTCTCTGTCTCTGTATTTTACTCGCTCTATCTCTCTATTTTATTAAAATCAGTATATACAAAAATAGGGCGAAGCTCAGAGTTTCTAAAAGCATAGCTTACTTCAGGACAACACTACCTACCTACTAGCTGCCCCGCTAGATTTACCTTTCTTTCTCTAAAAATTTTTCTTCCATGACGACAGGAATTTTCATTTGGTTTAAATTATGGTCCAGCAGACCTGTGCACGGTCTGGAAATGCCCCTTCCCTCACTTTATTGGAAGATTTGCCGCCCCCCCCGTCCAAAAATGAAAAAAAGTACAAAAATTATGACGTCATGTTTGAAATACTATGACGCCATCGTCGCTAATTTTTTGAAGTTTTTAACCGTATTTAAATATCTTCAGCATCTCAGACCTATTTGTACTTAAATTTCGCCTTTTTTGTTCTTTTTTCCCTTTCTCCCTGCTTGCCTCCCCTCCCCCCGTTTTAAAAAAAACCATCGACGGCGCTGTCTTGAAAACCAGAAAAAACAAAACTGAAGCAAATTACATCAGTTAAAACGCTTCCGGCCGGAACGACCACCAGATTGGAACCCGTTCCGTCTTTCCCGTTCAAAGTGTCCACGAATTCCGTCATTTTCTCCGCGTTTTCACCGTCGGACTCTCCGAAGCAGACCACGTCCACGTTTACCTTCTCTTTTTTCAACTTTTTCGCCAATTTCACCAGCTAAAACAAGCCGATTTAACCAGCTTAAAATCGCCAATTATGTCAGATAATAGGCGGTTTTTGCAGATATTTTGTCAACATTTTTCGCCAATTTATTATATTACAGAGAATGTTTTTTTTTTACTTTATAAACAGAGGTGGAAGCACGGGAGTGGTTTTATGGGGAGGGTGTTTTTATGCTTGTAATATTTTTAATGACAGAAACAAAGAGAAAAACGTGAGTTTTAGGCCAAAACGTACTTCTTAGTACTAAAAAACACTACTTATTTACACCTTTAGTTTTAAGTGGATATTTTTTTTCAATTTTCTAAAACTTAAGGTGATCGACCTCTTTTTCAGGAGGGGGCAAGAATTTAAACGTTTACCATGCCACAGGGGGAGAATTTAAAGGTTTACCCTTCCCAGGCATAACTTATCTTCCCAGCGCTAAGCCGCTAAAAAGTAAAACCTTTTCGCCAATTCCATATTTCCATCCGCAAAAAAACACAACAAAAACTACTTCCACCTTTTTTTTGGATTTTTTTTTACTATTCTTCATAAAGCCATCGAAGAAAAAAATTTATTCTCGAAAATATGATTAATAAAATTGTATCTACATTCTTCTTCTACCTTCTTTCAACACAATTTTTAGCAAAAACCATGCAACCAACACATCCATCTAACAAAATCACAGCCAATGATTATAGACCAAGAGAGATGAAGCATACCCTCCAGTCAAAGCTTGGACCAACAGCCAAAAGTTTCTACAACCACATGCTTACAGAAAAAACCATACAATCAAACATCCACTCATATTTCATGAACGAAAACATTTCCCAACTCTAACCTAACGTACTAATAAAAAGAAAACCACCACCAATCAAGACAAACAAGCAAAAAATCCCCAGGAAGTCAAGAACCTTCCTGGCACAACTCAGATCCTCACAACTCGTTCAAATCAAGAACCAACAACTCCGTTAAAAATGAATATCCTCACTGCAGGGGCAAATCACATGACATAAAACACCTTTTCATATGCCCTCAACAATCAACATCCAACGACACTTAAAATAGAAGATCTTAGGGAAAGGCCAGTGGATGCAGTCAGGTTCCTTAAAGGAATAACCTGAAGCCCCGACTATGAAAAATAACAACAACAACATCTTTGCCACTGCTAACTGCCAACATAGGTGTCCGACCAGCCTGGACTGCCCGGACCGCCCCCCCCTGAGGGCCGGTCCAGGGTACCCCTCCCCCCTAGCGCTTATTTTGGACCCTCCCTCCCCCCTAAAACCCCAGTCCAGGCCGACCCCCCGCCTGAAGGCGGTTTTTGACCCTCCCCCCTAACAGCTGTTCCACCCCCCTATCTACTTAATGTGCTATAGGCATAAAAATCGTTTTTTTCGTGCGCGCGACTGAAAATATACAGGCTCAAAATTTGTGCGCGGAAATTCGTGCGCGCACGAATTTCGTGCGCGCACGAATTTCGTGCGCTAACTTTATATACGTATATATTCCTCATATATAACAATAATTTAGTGTTCTATACAAATTTCTATAATTTATAATAAACCTTAGGTTTTTTACAAACTGGTTTGTACGTTACATTAAAAATAAAAAAAATAAAATGCAGATGTTCGTTTTAAAAACGAACCGTTTTTTTTAAAACGAACGGTCCGTTTTTTTTAACGACCGGTCCGTTTTTTGCGCTGCCGCCGTTCGTTAAACACTTGCCCGGCAAGTTGCCGCATGCAAAATAATGAAATGAAAACAAAATACAATGATTATTATTATTTATTATGTAACCGTAAAATAGAAGAAAGTTGGTCAAACTTTTACCGGAAGCAAAAAAAATCAACAAAAAGGTACCTCTTATAATATGTTAACGTTTTTAACAGTTTCCAAAAGTTTTTTTGGCAGGTCCAGGCTATTCCCCCCCTAAGTACCCCAGTCCAGGCTTCCCCCCCTAAGGACCCTTCAGTCCAGGCTACCCCGGGGTCAAAATTTTTTGAAAATTTGGTCCAGGCTGACCCCCTTTCCTGGGCCTACAAAATGGTAAAAAATGGGCTGACCCCGGGGTCAAACCCCCCCCCCCTAGCCGTCAGGGGTCGGACACCTATGACTGCCAATGTGACATTTTGCACCTTTTTTTATAATCGGCAGCCAAAATGGCTGCCGAAAAAACTGATGACTCTGTCTGGAGACATCCATCCCAACCCCGGCCCCAACAAGATGCAATATTTTTGTGCAAACTGTAATAAAACTGTTAATAGAAACAGCGTCCAATGCACTAAATGTAACAATTGGGTGCATCCATAGATGAACAAGGGGGGGGGGGGTAGGGTGGGGTCCATCCACCCCCCTAGCCTAGAAATTTTGGGCCCCCTCCCTAGAAAAAAATCCAGGCCCCCCACCTCCCCCCAAATTTTCGAATTTTTTACCCCTGACCCCGCTTTAGATTTTGAAATCTGACCCCCCCCATCCCCTCTCGAGAAAATTTTAAGTACTTTTTTTATACTAAATTTCCTTCCAAACACGTGTTTTTTTAACACAAATTCTTGTTTTTACACCCTTTTTATACCTAAATATCGCTTTTTATTCAATAAAATGTAGTATTATTTTATAAAAAAAAAACTATTATTAAACATTTAATGGTTTTAAAGTATTTTGTTTTGGAAATTGGACCCCACCTGACCCCCCTCTAGGTTTCAAAATCTTCCACCCCGGGTCGACTCCCCCTAGAAAGCTACGGGGGGCTTCGACCCCCCCCTAGATTTTGAAATTTCATTTACCCGGGTAAACACCCCCCTCTAGCTTTTTGACCGTGTTCATCTATGGGTGCATCTAAAATGTAGCAACCTACAACGTCTAAAACACTACAACTAAAATTTTTCATGTAACAACTGCACGCTTTTTTCACATTATAATACAAACTCCAAAAATTCTACCTTAAATATTCTGCAATATAACGCCAACGGAATCTCCAACAAACTACAAGAGCAAACTTTTTTGAAAATCACAACAACATTCACATAGCCGCCATCTAGGAAAAAACTCTCACCAAAATCCAAAGATCCAAAAATCCCCAACTATACAACTATCAGGAAAGACAGAAATTCCAATGGAGGTGGTCTAGTCTTCTTTGTACGCCATTCAATTAACTACAAAATTAACTTGGATACTCAACACAATGATCCACATGCAGAAATGCATGGCATCCACATTCACTTCAACAATACTGACCTCTCAATCACCAACCTATACATCCCACCGGCCAGCTTCTGCACCACCAATTACCAGCATAATATAGCCAATCTAATAAACAATCAAGATAGTATCATTCTCAGAGATATCAATGCAAACCAGGAACTCTTGCACTCAAGCCTCACCGACACCAGAGGCGTCTACATTGCAAACATCATTAACAACCCATACATGGCATCTCTAAACTTAAACACACCCACACGCATCCCTTTAAATGGGAATCCAACATCACCAGATATCTCCCTCATCTTAGACTCACTCCTCACCTGCTTGGACTGGAAAACGGTTAGTTGACATTGAGTTTGAAACATTGAGTTCTGATCACCTCCCAATCATCGTCAGCCCTCAAATCATCAGACAATAGCGCTCAAAACCAGGAAAACTTTCACCAACCTCAACAAAGCCAACTGGACCAAGTGCAAAAACAAAATTACTTAATCTCTCAGCTCCAACAGAAGTCAAAAAAAGATAAAAAAGTTTAAAAATATATTAATCAAAGCTTCCTCTCACCACATACCAGCCGATCGCCACAACAATTTTCAAGCCACTAACTAACTCTAGAACTCTATAAAACTAACTCCAGAAACTATAAAACTTATTAACAAAAGAAACAACCTACCCAAAACTAACCCACTTTCTAATCAAATACAAGAGCTCAACCAAAAATCCACAACCAAATCCGCATCAACGCTGCCAAAAAATGGCATTTATATCTGGACACCTTCAGCCACAAAACCAACTACTCTAAACTTTGGAAAACCATAAAATCACTAGATAACAAACAGTCACCTACCCCAAATTGTGCAATAAACTTCAGTGGAAATTTAATCTACGACTCTCAATTATTAACAAACAACTTCAAGAAACAATTTACTCCTAAAGAAAATCGAAAATTAATTTGAAAATGGTCCAGACAAACCATTTTCTACCTTAAAAACCTTGGTCCTCTCGGCATTCAACATTTAACTGATCTGTTTAACTTATCACTAAAAACAATAGCATACCTACAATCTGGAAAACTGCAACTATAATACCACTTATCAAACTTGGAAAGGATCACCTCATCTCTACTTCTTACAGACCGATTTCACTTCTCTGCCCAGCTATAAAAGTTTTTGAGAAAATAATCCAGCCGATCCTTCTCCAACATCTACAACATCATCCAGATCAGCACGGCTTCAAACCAAAACACTCAACAACTACTGCTCTGCTTCAACTTACCAACAAAATAGCAATCGGTTTTAACCAAAAAGCTCCACCCAAACGAACAATAGTAGCAGCCTTGGACCTTACCAAGACCTTTGACACCATCAGCAGAGCAGCAATTTTAATCAACAAGATAGTAAACAGAACACTTCCAGCCATATTTGGGCAAGTTGGTCTGTAGTGGGGGGGGGGGTTAAACTTCAAATTAGGGGAGTTAAAATCCGAGAAACGCAAAATACCCATATCGTTTTTTTTCTGGAGTGCATTTTACCCATATCGTTTTTCGATTTTGATGGAAAAATAGGTAAAAAACGCTAATTTTAGGTCAAAAGCCCTTTTTATAGCATTTTTGAGCTTATTATTGTTTAAAACATTCATTCTGAGCTTCCATAACCTCTTCTTTTTATTTTGAAGTTTAACAATATGTTTTGGATAACGGCATTTTTTTTAGTATGTTGCTTATATTTTTTTACTAATGGCACATGTAAAAGGATACAATCAGTGAGTATTTTTTAAAGCAATCCCAATATTCTTGGACTGTGTTAAAATATTTAAAGTTTAAATCCCAGTCTTGAACAGCAAGAAGCATAGCAATATTTTGTAATCAGCATTTTTAAAGTCAGGTACCAAAAAGTCAGTTTTAGTGGAGATAATGTCTTTAAACATATTCAAATTAATTTTGCAACTAATTACAGCATGATCTGAGTTACCAAAATTGGCCGCAAGTTGAACTTCATTAAAAATTTCTGGGTCATTGGTTAAGATCAAATCCAAGAAATTTTTACCTCGAGATGGCTTAAGAACGAATTGTGATAGACCTAATTCTAAAAATTTTGTGTAATATTTGGTCTCATTTTGCAAATTACTTATCACGGTTTCACTATCCCAACGGATTCCTGGTAAATTTAGATCGCCTATTAGGATTGATGTATGTGTATAATTTGTGAAATAGCATTTAATAAAATCTAGTAACAATAAATCCTCTTCGCCTCTAATATTTGGGGGCCTGTAAAAAATTATTAGACGGATTTTATTACTTGAAATATTAAGATCTGTTGCCACCACCTCCAAATTATGATATTTCTCATGAATTTTTACATTGTTGTATTTAATCTCTTTTTTAATTAAAATAAACACACCACTCCCTCTGCCTTGAACCCTATCTTTCCTAAGAATAGTATAGTTGGAGTAATCCTTAATTATAAGCTGATTTGGGATATCTGCACTTAGCCAAGACTCCTGAACAAGCACAATATCTGGAGTAATTTGTATCTGCACCAGAAATCAAGAGCTCAAATTCATCAAGCTGATTTAAAATGGATCTTGTGTTCAAAGATAGTAAATTAATAGAATTTCTTAAGGTTTTTTTTGTATGCTTGATTTTTTATTTGTTAAATTGCAACTGGGTTGCAGTTTATCCTATTTTGAAAATTCCTGAGAGCTCTTGATTTCTAACACATTTTTTGTCTTGGTCAAACAAATAGCGATCACCAGAGTCACTATATCGAACAAATATCTTATGATTTTTGCTTCAAAAATCTTTGGCTCTGGCCAGCAGAGGTACTTGTTCTTTTCGCTGCTCACTGCTAAGGGAGGGTCTTAGGTAAACGTTATTGAACAGCTCAGTTTTACGCAATTTTCCATTGGAGCAAACAAAGCGATTCCGATCGGCATTAATGGAAAAACAAATCTTTAGCAGGCGGGGTCTTGCTATATCTTTTTTTTTACCGATACGGAAGTGACATAAACAAGGTGGAAATTTTTTAGTCCTTTTATAACGTTTAGGATTTGAAGCCCCCTGGACCTTCCGCTTTTTGGAAATTTTGTTCAGGGTTGGACCCCCCTTATGAAATCCTGGCTGTGCCATGTCACCAAAGAACAATTCTTCAAATTATTACTTTTATAGTTAAAAATTCTTATGTTATATTCGCTAATAAAATATTTTGGCAAAGTTCAGGAATACCTATGGGTGGTAATGCCTCTCCACAAATAGCTTATTTAACTTTATCGTTTTTGGAATTTAAATATTTAAAATCTAATCTAAGACATTGTATAAGATCTAAATATACTTTTAGATATATTCATGGGCGTAGCCAGAGGGGGCTTTAGGAGGTCTAGTCTAGACCCCCTCCCCCTTTGGGTCGTCAAAGGGAAAAATTTTTGGTTAGACCCTACCATACATGGGCAAGTTGGTCCGGAGTGGGGGGGTTAAACCCCAAATTAGGGGGGGTTAAAATCCGAGAAACGCATAATACCCATATCGTTTTTTTTCTGGAGTGCATTTTACCCATATCGTTTTTCAATTTTGAAGGAAAAATAGGTAAAAAACGCTAATTTTAGGTCAAAAAGCCCTTTTATTGGAGCTTTCTATTGCTTAAAACATTCATTTTGACCTCAAAACTTAAGTTTGGAGGCAGTTAGAAGTCGTTTTAAAGACATTTTTTTTCTTCATTTTTCCAAAATTGGGGGGGGTAACTTTTTCTCCCCCCCCCACTTCTGAGTGGGGGGGGGGTTAAACCCCCCCTTCTCAAAATTTGGGGGGGTTAACCCCCCGTGCCCATGTATGGACCCTACCCCCTTTTGGGTCGCAAGTATAAAAATGTGGGGGTCTAGAATGACCATTTTTTTAAAAATTTTCTCGCGCTTTGCTCCGCTCAGCGCTAAATTAATTATATAGTCTCCATTTCTAAATTTGTGTTACTTTGTTTTGTGATCTTGGTATGACCACGCTGAACCCAACCCCTTCCTAATGTTTTAATTGGTGTCTAGTTCCAAATTTGTGTTACTTAGTTTTGTAATCTTGATACGACCACGCTGGAACCCCCCCCCCCTTTAGATTGTTATATACTGGGATTAAAAATTTAAAGGTAAGCAGAAGTATACAATTTTGGAAACATTTTTTTGCACTTTGCATTGGTCAACTGTAATTTAAGGTACTCACTTTTCAGTTGTTAATGTATTAGAAATCAAAATTTTTAAGGTATCAAATTGTATGTAAAAATTTTATTCTTTGTTTTATAGATTTTTTATTGAATAATAGAAAAATAATAAATCATGTGGCATAACAAGGCAATAAACACTCCATGCAAAGCGCGGAAAATTTTTAGCCCTTTTTAGGGGGCCTCCTAGAAAAAAAATTCAGCCCCCTTCCCCCTAATTTTCAAGTTTTTTACACCTGACCCCCCACTAGATTTTGAAATTTGACGCCTCCTCCCCTCTCAAGAAAATTTCAAGTACTTTTTTATACTAATTTTTCTTCCAAAAACGTAAATTTTTAATACCTTTTGAAGAACGTGAAATTCATGTTTTTTATATCTTTTTTATACCAGAATATCGCTTTTTATTCAATAAAATGTAGTATTATCTCATAAAAAAACTATTATTAAACCTTTAATGGTTTAAAAGTATTTTGCTTTAGACAGTGGACCGCACCTGACCCCCATCTAGGTTTCAAAATCTTCCACCCCAGGTCAACCCTTCCCCTAAAAAGCTAGGGGGGTTCGACCCCCCTAGGACCCCCTAGATTTTTAAATGTCATTTATCCAGGGTAAACACCCCCTCTCCCTAGCTTCAGTGACCCTGGTTATCTATGGTTGGACCCCCCCCCTTTCCAAAATCCTGGCTACGCCCATGGATATATTGACGATTTAATTAACTAATTGCAATAATTTTTACAATATTTATAATGAAATTTACCCTAAAAAACTACCGCTTTCGGAAAAAAGTTTATTATTTAGAGTTAAAGTCTCAAAAAAAGTTTATTATTTAGATCTTAATATTAATGTCAACAATTATGGAAAATTGGATATAAATGTTTTTAATAAAACTGACCAATTTAGTTTCAAACTAAAGTCATTTATGTTATGTTCAAAAATCTAGTAGTAATGTTAGCAAACAAATCGGTTTAAATGTATTTTATACCCAAATCGTTTGAATTGCACGTATATGCACCAATCATAAACATTTTACTGAAACAATTATTGACTTAAATTCCGAATTTTTACAGTTAGGTTTTAATAAAAATGAGCTTACTGAACAATTGAAAAGTTTTTTTGTTAGGTATAAATCCATTCTTGTTAAAATTACTGGATTTTCATTTTTTTTTGTTTTGTACATAATTACTGCTGTGTTTTTGATATTTACAAAAACAGTTTGTTTTTTTTAAATTATTTTCTTATATATTTTATTTTTAATTCCTATTTTTTATCACTTTACCTTTAATCATGTACTGGATTTCGCTGATGAGCACCGACCTTTATATTACTTATTGGTGATTATTGGTGAAAAAATACATTTGAAATTAGGGGCAAACATAGGTGAGCACGGTCGGGGAAGCTAGGGGGGGTGGTTACCCGGGGTAAATCGAATTTTGAATTCTAGGAGGGGGGGTCCCAGGGGGGTCCGGACCCCCCCCTAGCTTTTTAGGGGAGGTCGACCCTGGGTGCGAAATTTTGAAATCTAGAGGGGGGTCAGGTGGGGTCCGGTGTCCAAAACAAAACAGTTTTAAACCATAATAACTTTAATAATTGTTCTTTTTATAGGATAATACTACATTTTATTGAATAAAAAGCCATATTCATGTATAAAAAGGGTGTAAAAGCATGAATATGTGATGAAAATTCACGGTTTTGGAAGAAAATTTAGTATAAAAAAGGTACCTAAAATTTTCGCGTGGAGGGAGGGGGGGTTAAATTTCAAAATCTAGGGGGGGGGGGGGGGGGGGTCAGGGGTAAAAAATTGGGGGGGGGGGAAATTCGGGGGGAGGGGGGCCCCTAGATTTTCGTCTGGGGTGCCAAAATTTCGAGGCTAGGGGGGGGGGTGGACCGCACCCTGCCCCCCTTTCTCACCTATGGGGGCAAAACGTATTTTTTTAACAATCTCTAACTTTAATTAAAATTATTTTAACTTTCTATTATTTTTTGCTTTTGTTTATTAATTTTGATCTATAATTTAAGTTTTATTTCTTAGTATTTTTGGGGTTTTCTTTTTCTCCCACCATTTTTAGTTTATTTTCTTATTAAACTATTAATTAGTTCATCTATAATTAAAGTAGTCCATCTTTTCGGTGACTAATAATAATGGTTCTTGTTTCGACATCCCCCGCGCGCAATATTTGAAGCTCCAACCAGAGCGCAGGGCGGGGAAATCTCCTTTCCTCTACTCCTACCTACACAAAATTAATCCCACACAATACACATCACCAAACTGCCCGCTATGCAAAACACAAACACACACAACACAACATCTTTTCACATGCACACACATTAATACAACCTTGAGACCAGAAAACCTTTGGGCAAACACCGCAGCAACTTGCTGATCTCCTCCGGGGAGTGGGAGGAGGGGGTGAGCAAGGCGAGTGCGTGCCAGACGGAAAAATGCCAGGGTTGAACAAACCCGTGTCGCCGCAAGGGACACACAATGGTTTTTAAAAAATGGTGAATGCCAAAAAATATAATCCGTCAAAATTCCAACCTCCTCCTTCTCAATATTTTCCATCGGGCTGCCGACGAATAGGACTATTCTCGACTTTTGATTCCGATTCTGCCGGTGTTTGAGGGCCAAATGGGCGATCCGCACCGCCGCCAAGAACTGACTGGCGCCTTTGATTGGGATCCGGTGGAGTTTGGCGAATATTTTGCTAGAGTCGCTGGTCAGCGTCGTCAGCACGTCTGCACGACTGTAAAAACAAAAAAAATATATGGCGAGCTCCAAAGCTCCATCCATTTTATACAATGTATGGCCGGAGCTACGGAACAGATATTTGGGATATTTGAAGAAAAAGAGAAAACATAATATATTAGAATTTTTGTTAAATGAAATTGCGACCAAAATTGCGCGGTTGCACAAAAACACAAAATAAATCTAATTTTGTAATCTAATTTATTATGCTCTGGAGCTCTGTCCCCTTAATTGGGCAAAGCAGTACAATAGCGACTAACATAGATGAACAAGGGGGAGTAGTAGGGCGGGGTCTACTCTCCTAGCCTCGAAATTTTGCTCCCCCTATCGGGGCCCCCTTCCCCTTTTGATTTTTTCCCTGACCCCTCTCTGTTTTTTGATCTGTTCCCCTTCCCCTCGACTTTTGTCTTTTTTGATGATTTTCTTTCAAAAGTGAATTTTTAACCAAATTCATGTTCTCACCTTTTTTATACATAAATATGTTTTTATTCAATAAATGTAGTATTATCTTATAAATGGTTTAGTATTTCTTGTTTCGTAATTGGACCTAGAAGCTAGAAGTCCGGGGTTCGACTTCGACCCCCTCCTGCACTCCTGTTATTTACCCGGGTAGCGCCGTGCTTTTTGGCCGTGTTCTCTATGGCGACTATCTCGCTAGTCGTGGGTTAGTGTCGTCGAGCTCTGCCACTACAATATAATACGTGAGCTCCGGGGCTTTTTTCCCCTTACAATCGCGGTTAATGAAACCATAATGGCTGGGTTTTTGAGGCGTGGGGGTCTCCCTGGATTGAGTGATTGGACCCCCGAGAAAAATAGCCCCCTATGGGCGCTCCCGATTTTGGGGGTATACCTGACCCCCGAAATTTGGAGGGGTGTCCGAAATTTTTTTGGGTATATCATATTGTTTTTGGCTTTTTTTAGTACCTGGGACCACCCATATTTTAGGGAGGGCGTCGGTAAATCTCAATTTAGGGTGAGTCCAATTGGGGGATTTTGGGGGGCGTCATATGGTCAAAATGGGTCTATAATTTTTGGGTACTTTTTTTTATTTTTGGGCGGAGGGGGGGATTATTATCCATAAGCGGGGGGGGGGGGAATAAAAGGGGTGCAACAATGTATTTCCATAAAGCGGGGGAATGGCGTTTCCAGATGCTGATGGTTGTAAACAGTTGAAATTTGAAAAAAAACAAAAAAAATGAAAAAAAGTTTTAAGAACAAGAGGCAGGAAATGATCTATGGTGTGGAGAGAGGGGTCTGGGGAGCATGGTGTTTTTGGGGGACAAAAGGGGTCATCCCCCTGAACAATTTGGACCCCCTCCCGCAGACGGACCCCTCTCCTAAAGCTCGAAGAGGTGTCGGTCCGACCCCCTAGAAAGCCCCCCCCCCCTTCCCCTCCATAGGTGTCCCCAGCCTGGAGGCCCAGACGCCCCCCTAGGACGGCTCCTCCCCCTAGCGCCCTTTTGGACCCTCCCCCCTAAAACCCCGGGTCCAGGCCGACCCCCCCTTGAGGTGGTTTTTGACTCTCTTAAACGCCTACACTTCCACCGATCTACTTTTAATAGATTTTCGAAGTAGATTTTCTTTTTTATTAGTTTGAGCAAAATAAAAATTAATTTTGTTTTCGATAATTTATTGGATTGCCGAGTTTTTTAATGTGTAAAGTGTAAATGTTTTCATAATAAAAAAAAAAATAAACTATTTAATTATCGTAGAATAATGTTTTATAATATTTATTCCAAAAAATCGATCAATTATTTATATGCCATAACAATAACTAAAATTCGTGCGCAAAATATTTGTGCGCGCACGAATTTGTGGCTAACTTTATACCGTACTGTGCTTAATGTGCGATAGGCATAAATGTTTATTTCGTGCGCGCGACGAAAAATACTCAGGCTTAGGTGCGCGACTGAATTTTTCGTGCGCTAACTTTATATACATATATATTCCTCATAAATATAACATAATTTAGTGTTTTTAGGTCTAATATTGAGTTTTATATACTAAAACAGGCTGTTTATGCCTAAAAAGTGTATTTAAACACTTTTTTTAACTAAAAAACTTTGTTTTTGACAGTAATTAAAAAAAATTATACTTCCAAATTGGTCGGGAGGAAAGCATAGGTGTCCCACCCCTGACGGCTAGGGGGGGGTCTGACCCCGGGGTCAGCCCATTTTTTACCATTTTGTAGGCCCAGGAGGTGGGGTCAGCCTGGACCAAATTTTCGAAAAATTTTGACCCCGGGGTAGCCTGGACTGAAGGGTCCTTAGGGGGGGAAAGCCTGACTGGGGTACTAGGGGGGAATGCCTGGACTGCCAAAAAAATTTTGGGAAACTGTTAAAGTTACTATTATAGAGGTCTTTTTGTAGATTTTTTTGCTTCCGGTAAAAGTTCCCTTTTACCAACTTTCTTCTATTTTCCGGTTACATAATAAATATATATCTTGTTTTTGTTTTCATTTCATTATTTTGCATGCGGCACTTGCCGGGCAAGTGTTTCGACGGCGGCAGCGCAAAAAAGGACGGTCGTTCAACGGACCGTTCGTTTTTAAAAAAGGTTCGTTTTTTAGCGAACATCTGATTTTATTTTTTTTATTTTTAATGAATGTATGAATTAGTTTGCATAAAAAAACTAGGTTTATTATAAATTATAAAAATTTGTATAGAACACTAAAATTATTGTTATATTTATGAGGAATATATATGTATATAAGTTAGGCACGAAATTCGTGCGCGCACGATTTTGAGCTGTTATCTCCGAGCTCGCGTGCATGATACTTTTTATGCCTATCGCCATTGCCAGTCGTGTATAGTTAGGCCAAATTCGTGCGCGATGATATTTGCGCCGATTTTGTTATTGTTATTGGCATATAATATTGATCGATTTTTTGGAATAATATTATAAAACATTCTCTACGATAATTAATAGTTTTTTTTGTTTTTTTTTTATTATGAAAACATTTCACTTTTACCATTAAAAAACTCAGCATCCATAAATTTATAGAAAACAAATTTGTTTTTTTTGCAAAATGAATAAAAGAAAATCTGTATTCTGAATCTTTAAGTAGATAGGGGGGGTGGAACAGCTGTTAGGGGGGGAGGGTCAAAGCCTTCGAGGGGGGGGTCGGGGCCGGGACGGGGTTTTGGGGGAGGGTCATGGGCGCTGGGGGAGGGTACTGGACGGTCGAGGGGGGCGGTCGGGGCCTTCCGGCTGGTTGGACCGATGGAGGGAAGGGGGTCGTCTTGCTGGGGGTCGACGGAGCTCTCGGCTTTGGGGAGATTGGGTCCTGGATTTTTTCTAGGAGGGGGAGGGGTTCCGAAGTTTTGGTTCTAGGGGGGATGGACCCCTTTGTCCCCCCCAAAAAAACACCTATGCTCCAAAGCCCCTCTATTCACCGTGGTGGGGTGTTCGTGCATCTTGTTCTTAAAGCTCTTGTTGCATTTTTTGTGTTTGTTTTTGCGAATTTCGGCTGTTTACAGACCTTTGCACAGTCTGGAAACGCCATTCCCCCGCTTTATTGGAGGATTTGCGTATTTGCACCCCCCGTTTTATTGAATAATCCCCCTCCCTCCGCCCAAAAATAAAAAAAGTACCCAAAAATTATGGCGCTATTTTTGACCTATTATGACGCCCCCCAAAATCCCGATTATAGCCGACATCACCCCTACTAAAATTTGGGGGTACCCCGGACACCCCTCCCCCTAAAATATGGGTGGTCCCAGTACTAAAAACGCCAAAAAGCGGGTATTTGAGTTATTCCCAAAAAAAATTTTCGGGACACCCCCCTCCAAATTTCGGGGGTCGGGTATACCCCCCAAAATCCGGGAGGCTGCCCACGTATGGGGGGGGCTTTATTTTTCTAGGGGGTCCGAAATTTTGGCTCTAGAGTGGGGTGGACCCCACTGTGCCCTCCCTCAAAAACACCTATGGTTGGTTTTCATTTAACCGCTGATTTGTAAAGCGAAAAGAGCCCCGGAGCTCACTGTTATTTATATTTTGTAGTTGTGCAGACGTATTGACGACACTAACCAGCGACTTTAGCGAGATTAGTCGCCATAGATGAACACGGTCAAAAAGCCAGGGGGGTGTTTACCCCGGGTAAATGACATTTCAAAATCTAGGAGGGGGTCGAAGTCGAACCCCCCTAGCTTTCTAGCTTTCTAGGTCCAATTTCCGAAACAAAATACTTTTAAACCATTTTTTTTATAAGATAATACTACATTTTATTGAATAAAAAGCGATATTTATGTATAAAAAAGGTGTAAAAACATGAATTTGTGTTAAAAATTCACGTTTTTGAAAGAAAATTTAGTATAAAAAAGTACTTAAAATTTTGTCGAGAGGGGAGGGGGAACAGATTTCAAAATCTAGAGGGGGGTCAGGGGTAAGAAAATTCTGGGGGAATTGGTCTGGGCCATGGATTTTTTTTCTAGGGGGAGGGGAGCAAAATTTCGAGGCTAGGGGGGTGGACCCCACCCTACTACTCCCCCCTTGTTCATCTATGTTAGTCGCTATTGCTTGCCCAATTAAGGGACAGAGCTCCGGAGCGTGATAAATTAGATTAGAGAAGTAGATTTATTTTTGTGCAACCGCGCAATTTTGGTCGCAATTTCATTCAACAAAAATTGTAATATATTATGTTTTCTCTTTCCTTCAAATATCCCAAATATTGCTCTGTAGCTCCGGCCATACATTGTATAAAATGGATGGAGCTTCGGAGCTCGCCATATATTTTTTTTTGTATTTTACAGTCGTGCAGACGTGCTGACGACGCTGACCAGCGACTCTAGCAAAATATTCGCCAAACTCCACCAGATCCCAATCAAAGGCGCCAGTCAGTTCTTGGCGGCGGTGCGGATCGCCCATTTGGCCCTCAAACACCGGCAGAATCGGAATCAAAAGTCGAGAATAGTCCTATTCGTCGGCAGCCCAATGGAAAATATTGAGAAGGAGGAGGTTGGAATTTTGACGGATTATATTTTTTGGCATTCACCATTTTTTAACAAAAACCATTGTGTGTCCTTTGCCAGCAACCAGGGTTTTGTTCAACCCTGGTTTGTTCCGTCTGGCACGCTTCTCGCCTTGCTCACCCCCTCTTCCCACTCCCGGAGGAGATCAGCAACTGCTGCGGGGTTTGCCCAAAGGTCTTCTGGTCCCAAGGTTGTATTAATGTGTGTGCATGTGAAAAGATGTTGTGTTGTGTGTGTTTGTGTTTTGCATAGCGGGCAGTTTGGTGATGTGTATTGTGTGGGATTAATTTTGTGTAGGTAGGAGTAGAGGAAAGGAGATTTCCCCGCCCTGCGCTCTGGTTGGAGCTTCAAATATTGCGCGCGGGGGATGTCGAAACAAGAACCATTATTATTAGTCACCGAAAAGATGGACTACTTTAATTATAGATGAACTAATTAATAGTTTAATAAGAAAATAAACTAAAAATGGTGGGAGAAAAAGAAAACCCCAAAAATACTAAGAAATAAAACTTAAATTATAGATCAAAATTAATAAACAAAAGCAAAAAATAATAGAAAGTTAAAATAATTTTAATTAAAGTTAGAGATTGTTAAAAAAATACGTTTTGCCCCCATAGGTGAGAAAGGGGGGCAGGGTGGGGTCCAGCCCCCCCCTAGCCTCGAAATTTTGGCCCCCCCAGACAAAAATCTAGGGCCCCCCCCCCCCGAATTTCTGATGTTTTTTACCCCTGACCCCCCCCCCCCCTAGATTTTGAAATCTGACCCCCCCCCCTCCCTCCTCGGGAAAATTTCAGGTACCTTTTTTATACAGCAATACGAAGCTTGACCAAGAACATAT